>JANAVB010037619.1:926067-1071067 GCA_029216955.1 Iris pallida
GGGTACATGACTCGATAATCTGGAATGAGTGGTTGTGAGTTCAGCGGCACCAGCGGGTACATGACTCAATGATCTGGAAAATATTGTTTAGACATAATATTTCTTCAGGAACTTGCCGTTGACGAACAACATGAGCAAGTCTCCATTTTGTTTTACGAGGCGATAAGCACAGTTGGAGAATACAGCCTCGATGATAAAGGGACCTTCCCATTTTGGCCGGAACTTGCCGGTGGTCTTGTGAGTCATGACCATCGGCCTCCGGACTGCCAGAACGAGATCGCCCACTTGGAATGTTCTGATTTTAACCTTCTTGTTGAAGGCTCCAGAGATGCGTGCCTGGTATAGCTCGATCCTCTGCTGAGCCAGGAGGCGCTTTTCATCTAAGGCCTCTAACTCTTGTAGTCGGCGTCGGTAGTTATCATCCATCGTCAATTGATAAGTGATGGCGACACGGAGAGAGGGTATTTGAGTCTCCAATAGGAGAACTGCCTCGCTTCCGTACACCAGGGAGAATGGTGTGTTCCCTATGGCTGTTCGGACTGTGGTACGGTACGCCCACAAGCATTCACCAAGCTTTTCGTTCCAGTCGCGTTTATTGGACGACATGAACTTCTTGAGTAACTTGATAATGGTTTTGTTGAATGCTTCTGCTAACCCATTCGCTGCTGGATTGTATGGCGTCGAAGCAATATTTTGGATACGGTGCTTGTCGCAGAACCGATAGAAGGCGTGGCTTGCAAACTGCGAACCATTATCGTGGATGATCCTTCGGGGCAGTCCAAAGCGATAGATGACATGATGCTTAAGGAAGCTGATCACATTTCAAGTTTTTACTTCTGCGAACGGGACAACTTCCGCCCATTTGGAGAAGTAATCTGTGATTGCGAGTATGAAGCGATGTCCTCGGGAGGAAGGTGGAGTGATTAGACCAATGATATCCATCCCCCATGCTTCGAATGGCGAGGACGCTACTGTCGGATGTAGAAATTCGGATGGTTGGTGGATGAAGTCCGTATGGACTTGGCAGGCTTTGCACTTTCTCGTATAGTCTATCGCATCTGCTACCATCGTGGGCCAATAGTACCCCATTCGGCGAAGACGGTCTTGTAATTTATGACCAGGCTGATGGGCTCCGCAGACACCGTCATGAGCTTCTCGTACGGCTTCTTTGGCTTCTGTGTTTGAAAGACACCGAAGAAATAATCCATTATAGGATCACCGATACAGTATTTTCGTCTCTGTATCGTAGAAGAATCTGAGAGAACGTCGTCTGATGGAGGTGGCTTCCTTCGGGTTCTCAGGGAGGATATCATTGACGACAAAGTCAATGAACGGCTGTCTCTAATCTGGGATATTGTCGATTGTCTGGGCGGAATAACTCGCCACGGATTGAACGTTATTCTTGGGGCAGACCAGTTCGTGGCCTATCACGTCCACCGATTGCTGAGTATTATTTGGCACTGCTAGGGAAGCGGCCAGACCCGCTAAGGCATCGGCTTTGATATTTCGGAGTCTGGGGATATGTTCGATGAAGAACCCCTCGAACGACGAGATAATGTCGATCGCTATTTGGTGATAGGGGATCATGTCTTCGTAGCGGACTTCGTATGAGCCCCGAATTTGATTGACGATTAACTGAGAATCGCCGTATGCTTCAAGATATTCTACCCCCAGCTCCCTTGCAAGTTGGAGGCCAATGACCAATACGTTGTATTCGGCCACATTGTTAGATAAGGGTTCTGTGAAAGAGTAAGCGCGATTGATCACCAATCCGGAAGGAGAAACCACACCCCCACTTCGACGACGATGTTGCCCTTGGGTCCAGTTCTTGAAGTACCGTCGAAGAATATTTGCCATATATCGTCGTGAGAGGTTACATGCGAGTTGACGACCTCATCTGCGATTTTTTCATATATTCTGGACGACTCTGAGCCTGGGTGTGCTGCCAAAAAGTCTTCCAGGGCTTGACCTTTGACAGCCTTTTGCGGGACGAAGATCATATGATAAGGGGACAGCAATATTGTCCATGTAGCGAGGCGAGAGCTGAGTGCCCCTGGTTTAGTCATGAGGACCCTGAGAGGGTTGACTCGTGAGATCACATGTATCGTTTGTCCCGTACATAGTGCCGCGTCTTATGAATGGTGAACACAAGGGCAAGGCATTCCTTCTCCACAGCGGTGTATCGGTGCTCTGGCCCAATCATCATTCGACTAAGGTAGTATATGGCTTGCTTATGGCCTGCATCGTTGTTTTGTGCCAGCAGAGGTCCGAGGGAATGTTCCATTGCTCGTACGTAGAGTAGGAATAGTTTTTCGGCAACCGGGGCCACCAGGACTGGAGGGTTCGACAAATATTCTTTGATGCTGTCAAAGGCCCGCTGATATTCTTCGTCCCATACGAATGAGATGTCTTTCTTCATGAGATGGGTGAATGGTCGACATCGTCCGGAGAGGTTGGAAATGAACCTCCTGATGTAAGCTAGCCTCCCTTGGAGGCCTCTGAGTTCGCGGAAATTTCTCGGGGGACCCATCTCCATGACTGCCTTTGTCTTCTCAGGGTCTACATGGATACCCTGGGCGGTGATGATGAAGCCCAAGAACTTCCCGCTGGATACGCCCAGGAAGGATTTTGTGGGATTTATCTTCAGATTGTGCGCTCGTATCAGGTCGAATACCGTCCTCAGATCCTGCAGATGGTCTCTCTTACAGCGACTCTTGACGGCGATGTCATCAAGATAGCACTCCACCGTCTTGCATAAGTGATCTTTGAAGATGATACTCATGGCTCTTTGATATGTGGCGTCGACGTTTTCAAATCGAAAGGCATGACTGTGTAACAGTATGTGCCAATCGGTGTTCGGAATGATGTATGCTTTTTATTGTCATGAGACATCTTGATTTGGTTGTACCCCGAGAAGCCATCCATGAATGACATACGTTCGAAGTTGCAGGTGTTGTCAATCATGATATCTGTGATAGGGAGGGGGAATTCATCTTTGGGGCATGTCTCGTTCAGATTGCGGAAGTCGATGCAGATTCAAATCTTCCTATTCTTCTTGAGGACGGGTACTATATTGGCGACCCAGTCAGGATGTTGCTTCTCACGAATGAAGCTGCTGGCTATCAGTTTGTTGACTTCGGCTTCGATCGCATCCATGATGCCCGGGCGGAAGCGTCGCTGTTGTTGCTTGACTGGCTTTGCATCCGGCCGGATGTTGAGTTTATGAAGAGCAATATCGGGATTTAACCCCGGCATGTCTTTATAACTCCAGGCGAACACATCAATATATTCTTTGACAAGTTCCAGCAGCGATTCTCGCTCTCCGTCTGTTAGGCTTTTACTGACGAAGATCGGTTTTGGTGAAGATTCGCTGCCGAGATCCACTTGTATGACCTCATCTTCAGTAGGAGGTTCTCTCTGTTCGAACCGCTTTTCCTATTGTGCATCCAACTGTTGGTCCCACGGCTCTAATTCGAAGATTTCAGGGATGTCTTCATCTTCTTCATAAGCGTCGACGAATGCCATGTTGACTGACAGGACTTGTCTGAATACATCTCCGATGCTGGTATCTGAGTTAGAAGTTGGTGACCCGGTCGAATGTGAATGCCAGTCACATTCTTCATCTGAACTCTCAGGGGTCATCGTGGGTTTAACATACCCTAATCCACATCGAGTCTTGCTATAGTAGTCCCGTGGTTTGCCAGCCGGGGCCGGTGGCTTCAAAGGTAATCGTCGTCCAGTACCGTAGTTCAAGCCTGGCGTGGTCTCTAGATCATACCCCTGTTTTTGTGTGAGATACTTGGATTGGGGGCTGTAAAGATACAGAGGCAGTCTCCCGGCATCTGACCCGAGGTCGACTTCTTCTATGGTGAAGGGATACGGATCGTCATTCCGGCCGAAGATGATTGGATGGTCCCCTCCCTCAATTATGCAGTAAGCATCTTCTACTGGAGTAAGCTGGATCGCAGTGTATATATTTGTCACCTGTGTGTGTAGGTGAGTACCTATACCGTGTTCCATAGCATACATTATACAAAGCTTATTAAGCTCGAGGTAGTTCAAAGATAGCCCTTTATTGATGAAGTAAGGTATCTTTTCTAGGGGGATTACATCTACGGAGGGAACATCAGTGCGGGCAGCCACATACTTGGCTAGCTCCGGTTCCTTTTCGGTTACCCCCTACGTAAATGAACTGAGAGGACGACCTGGACAGCTTGATCGTCAAGGGTTCAGCTGGTGGAGCAGATCGGGGAGTTGTTGGTAGACTAGCGACCCCCAGTCTGGTGCTCGATGCTGGGCGGGGAGTGGTTGGTTAGCTAGAAGTTCCAGACCTTGCATCGGGGTGACGACCCTTCTTGGGAAGGCGTATTGTTATTGGCTTGTCGGAGGGATTGAGCTTCTTCGTTTGCGACTGGCCGACTCTCGGCAACCTGATTGTCAGTGGCTCCGTTGTGGGTCTTGGCACTTGGCCAGACCTTGGCAGCCGGATTATCATTGTTCTTCTTGTGTCGAGAGGCTGATTGCGTCCTTACGCAGAGTGGCTATAAGGGGTACGGACTTGCCAGGTTTGTGAGCTTGGAGGTGGATCGTCAGAGGTTCTTCTGATCCTATGGCTGTCTCGGTACGAGCTTGCACATCTCCTTCATCAAGGTGCCTCTTCGACTTTTCATATAGGCAGGAGTCTGAGTAGTAGGATTCGACCCCTTTGAAGGGATCGATATCAGTAAATTCTATCCTCACGAAGCCGTGTTTGTCGACATATTTGAAGCACTGGTGTAGCGTGGAAGGCACGATCATATAATCGTATATCCACGGGCGCCCAAGAGGATGTTGTAAGAAGTGTCTGCATCTATGATGTAGCAGGTGACTTCTGATTGGAGATCGCCAATCTGAAACTTCAGACGAATCTTCCTAATTGGGTAGCTCCTGCCCGAATTGAAACCGCTGATGGCGGTGCTTGTAGGCGTCAGGTGATGTATTGGGATGCGGAGATGATGTAGCAGACCCTTCGGGATAATGCTTATGGAAGAGCTAAGATCAATGTGCATCCGATCCACCTTTACGTCGTCGATGTATCCAGTATAGTATAATGGGCGATCGTACAGGTTGGTTTTGATGAGCATGTCCTGCGGAGTGAAGACAATGTTGGGCATTGCTCCCGTGCAAGCGCTGTCTTGGAGATCTGCAGGTGGGCTCTCTCCTGTGAGGTTGACCTGAGCCAGATAGGCGTCGGCATTCTGGAGTGCATCGCCCAAAGCCGCTCGCACATCCTTTGAGAGTCTCAGAAGCTCGTATAATAACACTTGGCCGGTGTGTTGGCCAATTGCGCCAAGATGTCGAAGTTGTAGGGCCTCTCCAGCCCCTGTGGTGTCTATTTTTGGAGGGATTTGTCAAAGCGAGTCTCCTTCGTCCTAGGCTTGTCGGTCGTCGGAGGCTGAGCCGGTCCCGGAGCGTCGGTTGTAGCGGGCTGATGATCTTCAGCCGAGTTGTCAGCCACGGGTTGGGATTGTACCCCAGACCGAATGACGACGGCTGTAGCTTCTTCGATATCTGTCGAGATTGTGCGGCAGGACCTGGCTTTTCCACTCTTTTTCTTGCAAATAGAAGATAATGTGGGCTGAGTCACTTCTGATACCAAGTCTGGATGGATCCACAAGACCTTCCCTCGTGATGTGGTGAGAGGCACTAGACCAGCAGCCTGATCTCGGGGAGGTGGAAGATTAGCAATCTCCATTGTTGCCAGAGGGATAGGGACCACACCGTCTTGAGTTTCCGTCGAAGGGAAGCTGCCGAATTGTACTGACACCATGTTGGCTGCCACGGTTACCTCTTCGAAATCGATAGCCAGAGCGTTCGTATCGATGAGGTTTTGGATGTACCGATTTAGCTGGTAGCAGTCGTGTGTAACATGGTGGACGTAGCGGTGATAATGGCAGTACTTTAGGTTCTCCATTTCTGCCGGCCGCGGTTCCCGTCTTGGTGGAGGAAGCTAAATTCTGTCTCCTTGTATGAGCATATCCAAGATGGGCTTGACGTGACCGTCTTCGAAGGAGTAAGTGATTTGCGGCTAATGTTTGTCTGCCGGCTTTGGCTCAGGTTTCTGTGCTGTGTCGGCCACCATAGCCTGCTTACCCCTGCTGTCCCGATTGTTGGAGGGACTACCCCCATTGTCGTTGTTGGTGTTAGGACGCTTGCCCGTGTTCTCTCCGTCCGAGATGTGCAATCCCAATTGGCGAGCCTTCTTCAATCGTTCTTCGACGCTTGTGGCACTGATGATGAACGTCTTCCAGTCCTTGAATTGACTTTCGTCCATCCAGAGACTGATTGTTGGGAGCAATCTCTTTTGGCAAATTTCAATCAAAGAGGAATCCGAATTTCCAGACGACAACTTCATTACGGTTTGGCGGAACCGCTCAATATAGTTCCTTGTCAGCTCTTTTTCTCCTTGGACGACGTCCATGAGGGTGGACATTGTGATGTCCTGCCCTACTTCGTAGAATCTCTCCAAGAACATGCGCTTGAAGCCGGCGAAGGAGTGGATGCAGTTGTCCGACAGGTTGCGGTACCAGTCGAAGACGACCCCTTCCAATGCCCCGATGAATAATCGTGTGAGAATAGCATCGTTATGGGGCAGATGGTCGGTGGTGACCTCGAAGTAAGTGATGTACCGACTTGCTGAGGTCTTGCCATCATAAGGATTGATATTGAACGGCTTATATCTTGGTGGGAATGGAATATCCCTCCAGGCAGCAGGGTATGGTTGCCGTATTCTGAGGTCTTGAGAATTTTCTCGAGCGTGAAACATGGCTCGGAGCTCCTGGACCTCTCTTCTTGCTTCGCGGGCCTCATCTACGGCAGTGGGGGCCGTTACTTCAGGCGGATTGTTGCCCGAATTCGGTGCCGCTGAATTCGAATTCGCATTGACCGCGGGACCTGCGCTTGTTTGGCCAGGCGTCCCTCCTTGCAGAGTTGGAAGGGCTGCTTTGATCTCGTCCATAGACTTGACCAAAGCGAGCAATATGGCTTCGAGGGTGTCGATACGTTGGCGATCACTGGAGCTACCTTGGCTGCTGTCCGTCATGAACACCGTCTTTACATGAGGAGAGATGGATGGAGCGGTGGAGGAAGCGCCCTCTGAATCATACCCCTGTAGTACGAAGTCGTCGGGGTATGTGGGAATGTTCTCTTATGGTTCGGACTCAGAAGGAACGGTACCCTCAGTTTCCAAGTTCGTCTCGTCTTGGGAGTTGTGGACGTCCTCGGAGACGTCGGGGTTTGCTGCATCTGATGGGAGAGTTGTTTCCCCCGGCTCGTCTTCTTGGAATATCGGGTTGTCGTGGAGGTTCGGAGGAGTGCTACCCCCAGTCCCAGCAACCCCCAGTGGTGTGGATGACGAATCTCCCACTGTTGTAGATTTTGTCTTAGAACGGGTACCTTGGAAAATTTTGGTGGTGGGCACCCGCTTAGACGACAATCTCTTGGTCAAAGTAGTTGAAATCTTCGGGCTGGAAACATTTGTCTTCTTCCCTCTCCCATCAGCGGGAACTTTCTAAGCAGAGTTGCAGGAGACGATGGGAAGTGCCGCCTCTTCTGAAGATGGCTGTTACAGTCTTTGAAAGACAGACTGCCGATCTTTTCGTACTGTCGCGTTATTGCAGCAGCAGTTGACGATAACTTGGGTGCAGTGACGTCCGTGGAAGGACTCTTTGCACCCCGATGCATCTTCTCTTTCCTTGCGTTTGTGGAGGATGGCCTCACGCAAGTCAGATGGGTCTGGATCGACCATGTTTGCTCCCTGGATTTTGGGAGACTTTTACGAACCTCTCTGTCCCTTTGCCGCCGGGGGCTGGACCCGAGTGGTTCTATACAACTTCCCATCTGAGGCCCGCATAACGGTATGCGGGACGCTCGGATGGTCAGAGATCGGATCAGCGGACCGAGCTCGCCAAGCTCGCGCTGCCCTAACTTCTTCGCTCTAGTGCGTAAGGGCACATAGTAGGAAGAGTCTAGGTGATGCTGGAGAGAGTCAGACATATCTTCTTGGGGGCACAAGAGATCAGGACCATAAGACAGGCGGTCGAAGACAGAGTCACGCAGAGTGGGTGTCATACGACTGTCATCAGTAATCTTCATGCGGCTGGCAGATGTAGCCGTATAGGCCTTCTTCATGCGGCTGGGAGTCTCACCCGCATGAGTTTTCTTCATGCGGCTGGATGATCTGACCGCATAGACTTTCTTCATGCGGCTGGCAGATTCACCCGCATGAGTTTCCTGCATGTGGTTGGCAGATTTGGCCGCAGGAGTGTTCGGCTTCTTCTTGGGGCACATAGGACCACTCTTTGTCCCTGCAAGTCTAGCATCGTAGTGCTTTCCTTTGCCGGACTTGGGGACAGCAGAGTCCTCTATGGTTCGAAGTGGAGCCGTATGAGAATCGCCTTCGCCGTCTTGGGTAGCAGAGAGTACCCCGTCCAGAGCTTGTGGAGGAGCAAATGACTTTGGCCTCCACTCGCAGTGAGCTTTCTTTGTGCGGGTTCGCTTCTGGATCGGGCCAGCACTCCCTTCAGAGAGCATTTCTTCAAACGCCTGTTGGTCGAAGCGGACGACCATCTTCTGTTGCGTAGAGCCAAGTTTGGCTGCATCCGATTGTGTCACCAACTCCTCAGCCATGGAGAAGTTTGCCCCCAGCAGAGTCGCCATCGTGTTTGCCATGAAATATAAAAGAACAGAATAATTATTGGAGGACTGGACTTTTACTTCACAATACAAACTCGCTTGTACAAAGAAAGCCTAGGGACGAAAACCTAGGTACAGCAATCTAAGTATAATTATTTATTTTAGATTCTGGGGGGTGACGATAGAGGCTCGGAAAAGCGACGGCCGCTCTGCCTTACTCCTTGGACGATCGGGTGCAGCTTTTTGGCTCTGTGGAAGAACTGCTTGGCGTTGATGAAGAAATGCTCTATCTTCAGGCTTTCTGGCTCTCTGTGTCTCTATGTGCGTCTGTCTCTATATCTCTCTATCTCTGTGTATGTCTCCGTATATATGTGTCTCTCTTGCAAGGGAATAGCACCCTGCTATTTATAAGAGTGGAGGGCCTCATTAGGGTTTACAAAGATTGCCCATTCTTGAAAGTCGGCGGCTAAGGATCATTGGATCTGGGCCGTTCATCGAGATTTGAGCAATAAATGTGATTGCATCAAATCTTTTGTGGGTAATTAATGCTGATTGACATAAATCCTCCTGATTTGTCATGCCAACCTCGGATTTCTTTGACACGCGTCATCAATTTGCTTATTTGCAAATGATCTGATTTGATCTCAATATTTCATTGAGATTTGTTGAGAGATTTCGATCAATCTGATGCCACGTGCCCCGCTATCATGCCACGTGTCAAAACAGCAGAACTCTGAGCCGCAGGAAAGGTGGGCCGCATAAGGCTGGCCACATGTCAAGGCTGCCCAAGAGTGGCCCCCCTGAATATTTGGGCCGCATGGTAATGATTTGAGCCGCATGAGTATGAGTGAACCGCATGGAGATAGTTTTTACGAGCCGCATGCACTACACCAAAAAAGGGATTTAGGAATGGTACAAGTATGTTCCAATTATTTTTAGAAACGGTTAATAACCGTTCCTAAAAGTGGCGTTGCAAATATATGGAACGGTTATTAAGCGTTCCAACCCTATCATTTAGAACACTTACTAGGCGTTCCGATGCCTAGATTTGGAACACACCATTTGACGTTCCTATTCTAATCCTTGGAACGGTTATTTCATGTTCCAATATATTTCATTATATACAAAAAAAAGAAATATATATATATATATATATATATATATATATATATATATATATATATATATATATATATAGAGAGAGATGGAGAGGAGAACAAGTCAATCAATTAAAAATCAATAACACAAACAATAATCAAAACAAAATTAATTTTATAGACAAATTCAAAGTCTTCAACAAATATTTACAATAAAACTTGAGTGTAGTACACAAAACAAGTGTGTTCATATTATTTCAGGTAATCCTCTCTGGGGCCTCCAGGACTATTGACACTTCCTTCCCTGCTGCAAAACCAATTATTTCCTTGTGAAGGTGTCGACTCTCAAGAAAAACTTTAAACCTCTTCCTTATGGTACAATGTTATCATCATCTCTTCCCTACATTGTAAACACACAAAAATATATCTCAGTAAGAATTGTGTATAATGAGTAGTGGATGAAATACTAACATATTTCTAGAGAAAACAATTTTAGCAACCTAGTTGTTATTCGATAAATGTCTCAATTTCTACCCAAAATGCTCAACAATGATAACACACCATATGCCCTTCCTACTATAGGCTCACATGTACAGAGTTTTATAAATATAGCTCATAAAAGGCTATCAATATAAATTAAAAGTGTAGATACAAAAGAAAGATCAATATATCAAGGAGGAATAAGTACAAAAGCCGAATCATCTTTTCATAGTGTGTGTTTATACCTACATGAAATTATGTTGTACAAAAATACGACTCTAGGAGTCTGGATACAAAAGGGACTTGAGAAATTATGACAGGCTTAAAAAGTTACAATTTAAAGCTATCAAAAAAATTTACCATGATCCAGTATCTACTTCTTTGCCTTTGAAATTTAGCCACAACATGGCTGACACTTGCATTGTTAGAAATAAACATAAAAAGTTCGCTCTAATGGTAATTACTACAATCTTTCAAGCAAGTTGTTGTCCTCTGAATGCAAGAATATTGCAACATGTACTGTTTTTCTTTTTTTTCCCTTACATGCTCATGCTCAACTGTCAAATGACTACATATTTCTACCAAAATGATAGGCTTTTCATGTAAAAACATAACATAGTGCTTTGTTAATTAAGACCAGAAACAACACAATTATTTTATGAAGCTGAAAAACTTAAGACCACTAGCATTGAAAATTATTACAATATAATGGTTGCCACCTGAAAGTGTATAATCCAGATTAGTGAGACATAATTAAGAAAAATAACATACCTTGGAGCTAAAGAAGGTTTCATAAAATAATAGTATGTAGCGAGTGCTTGATTCATGACATAGTTTCCAGTATATTTTGCTGAGCTTGAAAGATATATGACTGTTACGATCAAAGGCAAAAATATGCAAACTCCAACAATCCCAAGCAAAAGAACCCCACCAGATGCTCCATCAAAGTTTAATAAAAAATTGAGCAAAGCAATTCTCATTTGAAGTCCCTGAGACAAAAGAATGTGCCTTGAGATATAAGGAATTGGTATAAAGATAACCATGACATAAGACAAGCGACAAATAGTTATAAGTTTTATCACCTCTATGATGGAGGACGAGGCCCCGGTGATGACCACCACCTTGTCCTCCATGTTCTCCGAGAAGAGGCTGTGGTAGAGCCAGTCCACTCCATGGAGAAAGGGGAGGGTTCGCCATGCAAATTAAGACCATCATCACCATGTTGGCCGGTGGCACCACCAAATTCAAGAAGCTGTTAAAGAGATTCATATATGATCAGTACTTATTGATCATAGTTTTTTTTTCTTTCTTCTATTGGAGAGAGTTTGGTTTTGGCTTAAATTGAAGCCAAGGAAATAGGAAGATAAAAACAGCTGAGAGAGAGGAAGATAGTGTAGGTTGCATGTGGGCGACTGAAGAGCCATGCACACATAGAGAGCTTGGTAGAGGAGGTGGTGACAAATGGAAGACCCATTTCTGGAGCTTCTCTATACATACTTGGTTGGTAGTACAGCTCCTCTACAGATATGTATGTTGTCTGTGTTTTTATTGGCTGGATATATATATATATATATATAATAAAATATATGATTTGAAGTCCATGTAACTGCAGTAAAAGTTGGAGGCACTATAGCCCAAATAAGTCGCAGATTTTGAAATTACAGTGTTCTTCATCTCCACAGTTGAGATTAATGCAATTAGATGAAATTGCCTCGTCTAAAGAAAATCAAGAGTATTCAGAAGCTAAAAAAGAAAATCAAGACTGTTTGGAATGTTCTTCATTCAGCCTAATCCATTAATGAATCATGACTATATCAGCTATCCCTCAGCCAACTGAACTTGATATGATATCTATGACTTAAAAGCAGTAGCTGGTTGGTCAATATTAGGAGCAATGAACTCTCATATTTAAGGAAGATGACCATTGATTTGCTCAGTGAGGTATGTAGGTGGGTGTTATACTGACTCTAGTGAAAGCAACTATAATAGCAGAACTAAGGTTCATCAAAAAAGTCATATAGGTGATTCGTACCATGTTACATTTCAAACCACTCTTCCCTTTAAGTCTACAACACTTTTTGTATCAGGATAGAACAATGATATTGTCTCGAGCTTATTTCAAGCAAAAAACTCTGGACTCGATACAATATTTGGATCGAAAGTTTGCATCAAAATAAGAATATCATCAAGATTTGCAGAATAAATTGCATTAACTGTCATAATAACACAAATTTAGTACGGAGCAAACTACCATTAGAACCAATAAAGTCCTGGACTACTGAGATACAACATATAATTGGAACATAGTATTCAATTTATTTAGTCAGAATCTCATACTCTTGGATATCCAATGTTAGTGATTGTCACTCTAGAATAGATTGTCAATTTGGGTGATCTAAAACAGAATAAAAAGGATTTTCAAGACCACCTTGATGATCCAAAATCTTACGAAACTGCAATAATAAAATAACCTATCATAATATGCACAGGTTACCTCAAGGAAGGATCCAAAGCACTACTGAGCACACAGCAAGAATCCCTTTCGCTATGTATCCAAGGATAATGATGTCCCACATGATCAAGTCCTTATTTGGCATAGTCCTGAATATATATATATTATAATATATAATATAATAAATATATATATATATTATATAAAATATATATATATATATATATATATATATATATATATATATATATATATATATATATATATATTTTTTTATATATATATAATATATATATATAATATATATATATTATATAATATATATATATATATATATATATATATATATATTATATATATATATATATATATATATATATATATATATTCAACTGCTACATCTTTAGATTCTATACCTTTTCTAATAGCAAAACCATGAATTGACTTGGCGTGAGGAAATAGGTTCAATATGCCACAAACTGGTACAATAGTTACCAATGTAACAATATCAAGTTATACGTCTGATGTCGCATGAATTGCACGAAAAAGATCAAGATCTCCATTGAGTCTTCCATTCTCTACCAAACCATAGATCATGGAATTTCATGAAATTACATTCTTCAAGAGAAGCCTTTGAAACACTTTTTCTGCTGCTTCTATATCTCCACATTGGCAATGGATGAAAATAAGAGAGTTACTAATGGTAGAATGAGCAGTCCCCTCGTACCCCAGCTTTACCACCCAAGCATGTACAACTTCTAAGTCAGAAAGCTCCTCCAAATAAGAGCATGCCGATATGATGCAAGATAGGCTCACTTGGTCCATCCTGACGCTCGAGCAACTCATCTGCCTATAAAATAGAGCTGATTCCATTGGGTAACTATTATACAGGTACCCAGTCATTACCGAATTCTATGAAGCGACATCCTTAACTTCTATTTCCTCAAACATGCCCAACGACCTTCCCATATAATTGCACTTTGCATACATGTCTATCAGTGTATTACCAGGATAGACATCAGAGCCAAAGCTCCACTTCATGGCCATACCATGGATGGCCTCTCCATACCAAATTCTGGATACGAGATATGGCCGACAGGACGATTACCAACATCTTCGTATCCACTTCTCCGAACCCCCTAATCATTTCTCGGAAGATTCTGATCGAGGACTAGTAACATGATTTCATGACAGAAGAACTGATCGCAGAATTCTAAGAGATTAAATCTCAGGAAGAATCTGCGACCTCGTCGAAGAGAGACCGAGAAGAATACAATTCGTGGGCTCTCACGTATGCAATAAGGAGAGTCGTCCAAGCCGATATTTCCATGATGGTGTTGGTTTTGAGGGAGAAGGAGTAAACAGAGGCGACAATTAACAGTTTGGAAGGTTTTGTTTGAGGAGCTTAAGGGAATGGGAAGCAAAGGAAGTCATGTGAGACACTTCATCGAGAGGGTTGCGGTTGTAGTCTGATGAAGAAGGATATGAGTCATTTGGAGGAGAAGAAAAATAATATTTGAATGGTATTTTGTTGGTTTTGTGAGAAAAATTGGTTTATGGTGATTTTGGAACCACCTCTAACCATTCACGCGCACGCGGAGAAGTTATCGTCGACGACAATCACTAGCGTGGAGGACGGAGGTCCCGATGCGCATGCTGCCTGAGAACTCACCAGCGGTAGAGAGGATGTTAAGGAGATTAGAAATTAGAGTTAGTGTTTTCTTACGGTGGAGGAGAGGGGAGGAATCTAGGGTTAGGGTTTTGTATAAAGGAGGGAGATGGTGATAGGGGTCTGGAATGAGAGGGCTGAGAGAATCGAAATATTAAAGGGTTATGGTTTTGCGCTCGACTATTTGGAACGTTATAAAATCATACCTAAGTAAACAATTTAAAAAAAAAAACTAAAATATATTAGGAACGTTTTTTAAGATTGGGAATGTTCTTTTTTCGTTCCAAAGCTAGATACAGAAAATAAGCGTTCCAGATTGAAAACCATCTAGTGTTCCTAATTTATCATTTTGGTGTAGTGATGGGGATGGTCTTCGTGAGCCGCATGGGGCTAGTCTTCGTGAGCCGCATGGAGCTAATCTTCGTGAGCCGCATAGAGCTAGTCTTCGTGAGCCGCATGGAGCTAATCTTCGTGAGCCGCATAGAGCTAGTCTTCGTGAGCCGCATGGGGCTGGTCTTCATGAGCCGCATGGGGGAGTCTCCGCTTGGGCCGTATACGATTGTCCACGTGTCAAGGCCGCATGACAGTTTTTGACTCTCAGGAGATCGTGTCAGAGATTTTCTTTGCTTCCCAAGGAGTCCGTCATTATGAGGGAATCATAATGATATCTTTGTGTCAGAACTGTCACCTCGTCCAAGCTGTCAGCCGTCAATGCCTTTAATACAGTAAAGGACAAACGAGAAAGCTGTTTGTAGGCCACGTGGCTCCTCTTTGAGCCGCATAGGACTTTTTTTGAGTCGCATAGATCCTTGATCCGCATGGATTCTTGAGCCGCATGACTTTTCTGAGCCGCATGGGGCTCTCTAGCCGCATGGATCTTTCTTTATTATTTTCCATGCTTCTACATGTACATAAACAAACACTAAATATAATGTCTGGTCGACTAGCAGTTAAATACAGTAAGCAACCGATCATACCTCGATACTTACGTATGTCGACAGGTTTGCCTTGTTCATCAATATCAAGCTTGGTTGAAGTCGTCATTGGAGTGTTAAGTGGCTTGACTACTTCCATGTCGAACTTCTTTAATAGATCATTTGTGTACTTTGCTCGATTTATGAACGTCCTATTGCTGGTTTGTTTGATTTACAGTCCGAGAAAGAATTTCAGCTCTCCCATCATGCTCATCTCAAACTCATTCTGCATACACTTTGAAAATTTTTGACAAAGAGATTCATCAGTAGATCCAAAGATAATATCTTCTACATAGACTTGAATCAAAAGAATATTATTATTCAAAGATTTTATAAATAAAGTAGTGTCAACCTTTCCCTTTGAAAAACCGTTATCAAGTAGAAAATTGCTTAGACGATCGTACCAAGCACGAGGGGCTTGTTTCAAACCGTATAAAGCTTTCTTCAACTTGAAAACATATTCAGGAAATTTGAAATCAGTAAAACCGGGTGGTTGAGCTACATAAACCTCTTCTTTTATAAAACCATTTAAAAATACGCTTTTGACATCCATTTGAAATAACTTAAAATTATGAAAACATGCAAATGCATATAACATGCGAATGGATTCTAATCTCGCAACTGGGGCATAAGTCTCATCGTAGTCGATACCTTCTTCCTGATTGTATCCTTGAGCTACGAGTCGAGCCTTATTACGAGTCACTAAATCATTCTCGTTCATTTTATTTCGGAATACCCATCGGGTGCCAATGACCGGATGATCAATGGGCTTGGGACCAAGTTTCCAAACTTGATTCCGTTCGAATTGGTTTAATTCCTCTTGCATAGCATCTAACCAAAAGTTATCACTACATGCTTTATCAATATTTTGGGCTTAAACTGTGAGACAAAAGCAACACAAGAAGCTATATCTTTATTAGAGGAACGAGTACTTACACCCTTGGTAATCTCATCAATTACCAAGTCCTTTGGATGATTAGCCAAGAATCTCATCTTTTTTGGTGTAGTCTCAGGATTGCTAGTTCCGGCTTCTTTGCTTGGAGGTTCATCTGATGCCTGATGTGATAGTTCTGTATCTTTGTGTGAAGGTTTTGCAGTAGCTGTACTTGGTGCGATTATGTCTTCATTTCATCATCGTCTAAGGGGCTGTTTGGATCAATGAAAGTGATCCGAATTTGGGAGATTTTCTGAAAGTGACCTGAACTTCTCTGAGTTCGGGTGTTTGGTTGCACCATTGAAACTTCACATTTTTTCTGAATTGACCATGTGCAGTTCCTGTCCCCCAATTTTTCTTCACTTTCACCTCCATCCCAAAATGGAAGGAACTCGGGAGGAAACTCAGGAAAGAGGAAAAAAATTGTGTTGTTACAGTCACCTCCATGGGTCACCACCGGACCACCGCCACCGCGTGCGGAGGCACCACCGGACCACCGCCACCGCGTGCGGGCTAGGTCAGTCTCCGGGGTGGAGTAGAGAGAGCTTGAAGGAGATGGAGAGAATGGGGTCCCCGGAGGAGTGCTTGTGAGGAGATGGAGAGAATTCTCTAGAGAATTCAATGGGAAGAAAGGGCTTGGTTGGGGTGGGTGTTAGCAGCTAGCTGGTGAGTGCCATTTTAGGAGAGAATGGGTTCTCTAGAGAAGTCTATAGGAAAGAATGGTTGGGCCGGGTGTTAGCAGCTAGCTGGTGAGTGGTTATTAGGTGTTAACTTGATGCTATATAATTATTTTATAATAATAATTAGGGGACAAATTAGTGGAGAACAAATTATTTTACGATAATAACAAATTATTTTATGATAATTATCATACTTAATTTTATTTGTCTAATTGTGATTATATATATATATATTTATATATATATATTATATATATATATTATATATATATATATATATATATATATATATATATATATATATATATATAAATATATATATATATATATATATATATTATTTATTGTCTTATTTATAATATATATATATATATATATATATTATATATATATTATATATATATATATATATATATATATATATATATATATATATACTAATTTTATTTGTCTAATTCAATTAATATACTAATTATATTTCACTTATTTATGATAACAATACTAATTTTTAATCTTTACACCCAAAAAGGTTGGGGGTAACCATACCTAGGTTTACCACATCTCCAACAAATTTTCACTTTCAACAATCCAAACAACCGAACTCATTTTTCTTCACTTTCAACAACCATCCAAACACCAAATCCATTTTCTTCCACTTGCAGGTGACAAAAATTACTACATCCAAACACATTTTGGTAAGTACCACTTTCACACTTTCAACTGCAACTCATCATGACGTAAGTGCCACTTTCACACTTTCAAAGAGTTACATCTATCCAAACAGCCCCTAAGTGTTGATTTAGCTCATCAAACTTGACGTTGATAGATTCTTCAATGATCATGTTTCTTTTGTTGAAGACTCTATATCCTTTGCTCTTTGCTGCATAACCTAAAAATATACCTTCATCGGCCTTTTCATCAAATTTACTCAAATTATCTTTAGTATTAAGAATAAAGCATTTACAACCAAAGATTTTGAAATAAGAAACATTTGGTGTTCTATCAAACCATAATTCATAGGGAGTCTTCTTCGATATAGGTCGAATTGGAACCCTATTGAGAATATAGCATGCTGTATTTACAGCTTCAGCCCATAAGTATCTAGGTAGACTAAACTGGTTTAACATTACTCTAGCTATTTCAGATAGAGTTCTATTCTTACGTTCCACAACTCCATTTTGTTGCAGAGTCTTAGGACAAGAGAATTCATACAAATAACCGTGTGAGTCACAAAATTGCTTGAATTCTGCATTCTCAAATTCGCCGCCATGATCACTACGAATGCGAGTAATCATGAACCCTTTTTCATTCTGTATCTTGCAAAAGATGACGAACTCTGATAAAGTATCATTCTTGCGTGCAAGAAAATAAACCCATGTATATCTAGAGAAGTCACCTATAATGACAAATGCATATAACTTACCACCTAGACTGGTAATTCTACTGGGTCCAAATAAGTCCATATGCAACAGTTGTAAAGGTCTAGTTGTACTTACAGTGTTCTTGGATTTGAATGCAGATTTGGTAGCTTTGTTTTTTTTTACATTCACTACATACCGTATTATTCTTGAAAGAAATATCCGGTAAGCCGCGTACCAACTTCTTCGTAGATAGTCTTAAAATTGTATCTATGTTTGCATGACCGAGTCTCATATGCCATAGTTGACTCTCAATACTTTTGGCCATCAAACATCTACCTGCTGTGTCAGCATCTTCCAACAAATAGAATACATATATATTGTCTTCCCTAATACCTTCAAATATTGTGCTACCAGTTGAACTATCAATTATAGTACATTCATCTTTTATGAAGTTAATACCATAACCGTGATCAGCTAAATGGCTTATGCTGAGCAGATTATGTTTTAACTCAGTAACTAGACAAACATCTTTAATCACTGGATAGGGAGCCTTACCAATGTCACAGATACCGATTATATACCCTCTTAAATTATTACCGAAGGAGACATATCCTTCTTTATTACCGTTGTCGAGGATCCATTTGCTCCTAGCATGTGAAGGGCGTCCCACCTACAAAATAATTTGCAGATAAAACTTTTGGTACCCATTTCTTGTAGGGTCATGACTGGTTAGTTTTCGGTATCCATGCATAAATATTTAAATCTACTAACTTTCTGATTCTACATGCAGAAGATATATGACCAATGAGGCCAAAATAATGATATTTAGCTTGTTGAGTGTTGAAAGAAGTGTGAGGTGCATGATTGGTAGATTTTGGTTTTCTAGTATAGAAGAATGCATGCCTATTGGTCTTCTTGGGCCTAGTCTTGGTATGGTTTGGTCTGAAAGTGTTGAGCGTGTTCCGATGATTCGGTAATTGATACGTGTTAGAATAGGAAGCAGCAACTTCAGGCCGTTTTCCTAAACTAATTTCCAACTTTTTAGAAGTGTCATATAATCTGGTATAGTCAGATGTGAGTGATTCTAATCTGACCTGTGCACACTGGAGACTCTTTCTCTCCTTAGATAGGTCTTCCTTTAACTGGATAATAGTTTGGTCTTTTTCTTCGGATAGCTTAACAGTCTCGTGTAACAATAATTTAATAGACGAAAGCTCACCAGACTCATTTGAAGAGTCATTATCTCTAACATGATCTAGTAGGTCGGTAAGTCTTCCTATTTCACCTTTGTACTCTTTGAGTACCTTCTTCGAGGTTTCATATTTGCTACACAGTTTCCTGTAATCATCTAACAGTTCACTGAAAGCCACTCCTAGTTGCTCAAAGGTGAAATCATCATAAGGATCAAATAGAGGATTAGTAATTACCTGATCACAAGCCATCAAGCATACATTTGCAGCGTCATCTGATTGTTCATCTTCTGAGTTGCTGGCTTCACTTTTATGCCATATGCTTGTGTTGGCGTACTTCCTTGATATAGATTTCTTCAGGTAGCCTTTGTCATATTTGCTGCTTTTCTTTGATGATGATGCTGAAGGACAATCTTTCTTCATGTGTCCTTTCTTCTTACATCCGTAGCAAATAGGATCTTCCTCGTTGTTGTTGTTGTTGTTGTCTTTGCTGTCTTTTGTTCTCCTGTAAAATCTCATGAACTTCTTGAATTTTCTTACCAGAAGAGCTTGATCGTCAGAGTCGGAGTCGCTGTCATCAGAATCATGTTCGATGGTTCTTCTATGTTGAACCTTGAGAGCGATCGTCTTCTCTGACTTCTCCTTTGGTGTAGCATCTTCAAAGTCTTGAAGTTCTAACTCGTGAGTGAGTAGCTTACCCATTAGTGTTTCTAGAGACATTGTTGAGAGGTCGTTCCCTTCAATGATTGCAGTAGCCTTTAGAATCCAGTTTTTTGTAAGGGCTCGTAGAAGTTTGTGAATCTTCTCATGGTTACTGTAATCCTTGCCTATTGAAGACAGAGGATTTACAATATCCAAGAATCTTGTAAACATCTGTGTGACTGATTCACTTGGCTTCATTTTGAATGCCTCGTACTCCTGAGTAAGTCTGCTGATCTTTGACTCCTTGACTTGTATTGTTACTTCATGGGTTACTTCGAAAAGTTTCTACACTTCGTTTAATGTTGTGCAAGTAGACACCCTGTTGAATTCAGTTCTAAGGCACAAAATAAAGCGTTAGTAGCACGTGCGTCAAGACTGGCCTTTTTTTTTTCTTCCTCTGTATATTTGTCATGGGGTTTTTCAACTAAAACACCATCAACATTAATACGAGGTAGCTTTTTATAGCCATCAATAACTACAGACCATAAGTCAAAATTAAGAGATTTCAGAAAGAAACTCATACGTGTTTTCCAATAAGTGTAGTTTGTGCCGTCAAACAGTGGAGGTCTGTTTGTGGCTTGGCCTTCACTTGTGAATTTCACAGTTGCCTTGTGTAATGCTGTAATCTATATAAAAATTGAATATAATTGTAATTTTACCTTGCTTTACCTGTATAACCTGCTCTGATACCAATTGTAGGAACGAAATCGTAAAGCAGAATACTCTAGAGGGGGGCGAATAGAGTAGGCAACGGAATATTGCTAATAAAAAATCTTGTTAGCAGTTAGATCACAGATATAATAATAATCATAAAGTAAATGACAGAAATTAGAAGTGATCAGAAGGCAAACGCAAACACCGAGATTTATACTGGTTTCCCTCTTGTGAGGACTAGTCCAGTCGGAAGAACTCTAGCTTCCAGTTGAATCCACTATTGGAAAATCCCACAAGTTTTCATACGAAGTCCTTGCAACTTCTACAGACGCGAGCTTTGATACGAAGAACTCGACCAACTTTAATTGTGAAGAGTTGTATCTTCTATCAAGCCTCTGATTAAAATTGCTCTGAAACTTCTAGACCGTACCGCACTGGCAAATCGACTAGAGGATTGTAACTGGCTTAGGATTTGAAAATGTAAGCTTTTTGAAAACTCTTTGGAAGAATGTAAGCTCAGGAAGAGAAGAGATTGAAAGTGAATTGGTGATTTGAAATGATCGAAATACTTCTCTATTTATAGTTTTTTCAAAGATAGAACTCTGACAGAATTCGGACAGAACTCTTTGTAACAAATCGCAACTGAAGGATGACCAAGCTCAAAATCCAACGTTCACTAACGTTCCAATTGGTCGAACTCTGGCCGAACTCGGACCGAGTTCTGCTAGGGTTCTGCCAGTTCATTTTTAAGAAAAATCAATTTTGGCTTTTTAAAAAGGTCCTTTAGAAGCTTTTGGTAAAAAGGATGTTTTTCAAAAACATAGGTCATTTGTAAAAGAATAGGATGGTTTTGAAAAACGTTTTCGGATAGTCTATTTGCCAGTACGACTCGGTGTACAATGTATTTCTAGACTCAATAAAATGAAAAATTATATAGCTTAACAAGAAGTACATTCTGAGTGGCAAACAGCTTCGGAACAGCTTCGGTGTCTTAAACATAGTAAATATCCATTGTTGAGCAGTGTCCAAAACGTCGTAGGTAAACATCTGAATTGACTTGCATTTATATCGAGACAGAGTTTGATCAATTATTAAAATCAGGTTCGACCATGACCAATGGGCCAATAGTCTTGTGTTAAACTAGTGGACTAAGAAAGGAAGAATTTTTTTGTTTGTACAAAGGGTTCTACCTAACAGTAAAAGTCCAACCAAATATCCACCAAGGGTTATGATGTTAAGTTATTATTATATAAAAGCGATATTCTTCGCATGTTACTTTTATATGTTTGAATCTTAAATGAATATATTATCAAAATATTATAATTTTTAGTCAGAAAGAAATCACAATATTGTTCTATCACAATATTTAGACCAACTTTATTATTTGCTTATATTTTGTAACGCTATGATTCTTTGATTCATTCAAACAAATTTGTCACAAGAAAATAGTTAGTAAAATTGCAAATTTCTTTAAATCTACAATTTTAGAAGTTAAGATCAGTTTGGGTACAAGCCAAAAGGGTCCTTCTGTCAACATGGCGTAAATTGTTCTAAGCGACACGGTATTTAATCGTCCCCCTGTGGACCTCCACTAGCTGGAAACCGGCCCCTACAGCTAACTTAAGTTGATTAAAATTTGATAAACTAAAGATTTGATAAGGACACTTAGCAAAATTCACTTAAACTATTATTCTAATACTTTAGACAGTCATTTTTTTGTAAAAATGGCTTGTAAAGATAAATCTTTAGAACCAAGGCTGAAAGTTAAGTATTTTACTTTAAGGGATGATAGAGTTGGATGAGTTTTTGCTCATGTCCTAATGTTTATATCAGCAATTAGTGAAATCACATACTTGTTAAATAATTGTGATGTCACCAAATTTTATTTAGAAAATAATTAAATCAGTCAAACCAGTTTCATAATATATTTTTAAGGATATTCTAGACTAGAAAATTGTATCATATTAGATAATCTTATGTCATAGAAAGTCATTTTAATATAAACTGGGTAACTGACTCATATGACATCTAATCCATTTATGGATATATTTTTTTTTTTACTCTATGAGGAGTTATCATCTCTTGAGTTTATGTAAGAATCATAGCTAAGAGTATTATAAACTTAGAAATGTTATCTGAAGTTATATCTTGTACTGAAGATGTATGGCTTAGACATTTTATACTTTACATGATCAACATATTTCTGTACCTGTCATTTATTTTAAAATTATGCTAAAAGTATGATCTTGTAAATTCTAAGATGGACAGGTACAATACCAAAATTCAAAGTTTTAGCGACGGCCTTATCCTTTGTAAAATCGTCGGTAAATCAGTTTGCCGACGGATTTGGGTCAAATACATCCGTTGCCAAGTTGTCGCCAAGCGACGACTGAGCGACGAATTTTCGGCAGCCATATTCGTACAATTAGCGACGACTTGTCGACAGGTTTCCATCAAATCAAGTATCAGAAAGTTAGTAATACATCGTCTTGCCGACGGGGTCAATCCGTCGGTAATCTGTCGGCAACTTGTCGGTGAACACGTATCAGAGAGTTTCTGATACGCAAACTCCGTCGCTATTTCGTCGCACGTAGTCGCAAACCAGCGACGGATTGGCGACGACTTATCCGTCGCTAAGGCTCTGGAAATCTTTTATATTTCCAGAACCTAATCGACGAATTATCCGTCGCTTGGTTGTCGTCGTCCGTCGCTAAATTGAAATTCTCCAAGTTAACAACGGATAATCCGTCGCGTGGTTGTCGCGAGCCGCCGCTAATCCGTCGCAAACTAGAATTTTTTTTAAAAATTACATAAAACACAGCATCCCCTATTCGTACAACATCCGAAACAACGAAACATCACAATATGCATCACACCTCACACAAACCAATATACATCATACACCAATATACAAATATCTATCACAAATACATCACACAAACCAACATACATAAATGAGACCCGGAGCAACCCTCCGTTGAATTTCTATATAATAAAAGTCTAGGTAATAGCATTCAAAAACATCCAAGTCTATAAAATAACCATGTCTAGAAAATAAAAAAACATCAAAAGTTGTAAAACCATCCAAGTAAAACCATCCAAGTAAACCCATCCAAGTAAAATCCAGAGTTGTAAAATCATATATATATATATATATATATATATATATATATATATATATATATATATATATATATATATATATATATATATATTGTCTTCTACGTATGCGTAGAGAGATCTCCCTCCTCAGCTATTGCGCATAAGTAGGATCCACGCCAGCAAGATCAATATCCAGAGGAGATGGATGACTGGAACTCCCGGTGCAACTGCCCTCTGGTGCCACCTCCTCCTTCACAGCTATCTCGGCTTTAGGAATCACTTCCTCCTTAATAGTAGGAGAAAATGCTTCCTTGATCTCCTCAGCAGCAGGAGGTCCCACTATCTCCTCAGCAGTAGAAGGTACCACTATCTCCTCAGCAGCCATCTGTGCCTCTCTCAAGCGAGATCCTCGGGTCTTGAGTGCCATCTGGTAAGACCATTAAATATCAATGAGAGCACGTATATACAAAATTCAACTCAGCTTCGTTTGACGATTTAATTGTGTACAGTCTCGAGTATTGAATTATCCATAAAAACACACTTTAGAAACAGTTCAGATTCGGGAACACAAGAAGAATCTTAATCCAGACCATAAACACAAAATTTGTACCTATTACGTACAAACCTACTTCCAATCACTCTCGTAACTGGCCAATCACTCTCGTAAACATGGAATACCATTGCAAGAGAGTCACGAGAGAGCAAACAATCTCCTAAATATTGATGTTTACGAGAGTGATTGGCCAGTTAAATCTCCTGTAACTGGCCAATCACTCTCGTAAACGTCAATAATATTTTTTGGACCCATCTGCTCCTCCCTACTTCCCTTCTTCTCGCTCCTCACTCTCAGCCAACCAAAGCCTAGCCCAGACCAACATATATTATGCATGCGCTCTAATCCTTCCTCAGCGTCAGCTTGAGTTCTGGTACTACGTCTCTCATAACTATGTTACTTACCAGTACCACCACTCGTTCCCACCCAAGCAGCTCTCTATGGACGATGTCGAAACTTATTCTCCAAGCACTTTTTCTCATTTAATTTTTTCTCACTTAACTCTGTTAACCCTCAATTCAAGTAGACTATTAGTGCATGTTTAGTTCTCCTTACGTCTAGCTTGGGCGAATATAGACGTTCGTACTATTTCGAACGTATCATCCAATCAATCCATCGAGTTCGAAAATTAGAACTCCATTTTCATGTTTAGGACTAATCTCTGGTGAACTCTGTACAGGTGAAAAAGCTAATTAACAATTAGAAGTTAGCTCGGCTTGTTTTTGGAAACATATATTATTTTGAATTAAATTTATTTTTGGGAGTTCTTGCCAATTCAATACGCTTAATACATATTCACCTCCATATACAAACCCTAGTAGATGCATGCGCTTTGCAGTAAAATAAATTTTCTTCTTTCTAATATTATCAATTTGTGTATGTGTGTGTGTGTTCTACTGCTTTGCAGTTAAATTTGTTTTTGGGAGTTCTTATCAATTCAATACGGTTCGATTTAAAAAAAATTCATTTCGGTGTGCGTGTGTGTGTATGTGTGTGTATATGTGTGTGTGTGTGTGTGTGTGTTACTACTGCCGACCCCCAACTCCCCACTCCCACCACCGCCGATCCCCACCCCCACCACCGTCGACCCCAACTCCCACCCCCGTCCCCCATCCGCAGACCCCAACTCCCACCCCCGGCCCCCAACTCCCACCCCCGGCCCCCAACTCCCACCCCCGGCCCCCAACCCCAACCCCCACCCTCACCACCGCCGACCGCCATATATCCGCCCCACCACCGGCCCCCCTCTGTCCCCCCTTCTGCTGCCCTTATACATCCCCCCCAACCCCCACCCCCACCACCGCCGACCACCACCACCTCCACCACCTCCACCACCGGCCCCCCTCCACTGCCCTACCCACCTCCCCCTACCGCCGACACCCAACACCCTCACCCCAAAACCCCTCTCCGCTGCCCAACCACCTGCTGCCCTACCCCCCCGCGACCTCCACCACCGTCAACCTCCACCACCCCCACCCCGAAAATCCCTTCCGCTTCTCTACCCCCCTCCAACGACCCCCACCCCCACCCCCGCGACCCCCACCACCGCCGACCCCCACCCCCACCACCGGCCCCCGTCGCCCCGACCACCGAGAGAGAGAGAGAGAGAGAGGGGATTACCTGGAGAGAGAGAGCCCTACACGCGCCGGAGAGAGAGACGTAAGAAAATTTGGAGGGGAATGAAAACATTTCCCCCCGTCGGTTAAGTTTAAGTAAGGGCTGGACAGATAGCGACGGATAGACGGTCGACGCTAGTCCGTCGCTATATCCCCGTAGATGGCCGACGGAATATCCGTCACTATGTGGATGATAAATTTTGTGTCAATTTTTTCAACATTTCCTGCCAAATTTTGACAACTAAGTGACGGCATAGCGACGGCTTCATGATCCGTCGCTATATCTCCGACGACTTAACGACGGAATGGCGACCTTTGCTAGCCCTTAAAATAAAATAAAATTATCAGCTTTTCGACGGCAATCAGTCTGTACTTAGTCGGTAGTCCGTCGCTATTAGCGACGGACGTTATCCGCGCTATTGGTCCATCGCCAAATGGCTGTATTTTGGTAGTTCTTGACTATAAAGTCATAAAGGACTTTACAGATCTCTTGACGAAGAGTCTGCTTACTCTTGACGAAGAGTTTGTCTAGAAAATTAATCCTAGAATCATCGAGAGGGATGGGGTTAAGCCCATAAGTAAGTCACCAGCAGTGGCAACCCAACTGAGTCTGACTGGAGATCCCAAGAAGCCGGTTCAATGGGTAGAAACAAGCTGGACTTAGGTGACCTTATGGAACACTGCCCCGAGATTGAAATCTTATTAAAATAATGCCCAAGTGGCTGTACATGTGTACAATGATTCTCCATCCCTATGGTGACAGTGTTCCGGTGTGATTTGGTTAGGATGAGTTTTAAACTCTTAATAGGTCCAAGTATGGTTATGCATGGTTGACTCCAATCACCAACCCTTTGAGGACTTACATATGTGAGAGGTCGTGAAGGCCACGACTATAGGACAGGACGATCCAAGACAACTCTCATGAATATGAAAAAAGTATGCATGGCCAATCTAACGCACCACCCGATAGACCCAAGTACCTCTAGCGTACTATGTGTGCTATTTTCTGAATCTCGTTCAAAAAGTCTGATTCAAGGTGTAGTCCATCAAAAACTTCTTCATATAAAGATAATAGTCACTAAGTGAGGTTCAAGGTTGTAGTCCATCTCATCTATGCATAGTATATAATTGTCCAGAATTCTCATTTTTTCTCCTTTTTGTTGTTCGAAACTTAGTTTTTTTTGGTGGGGGGTGTTGTTGTATAATTTGAGAAAAAAACCAACTTCCTTCTTTTCTTTCCATTCCAATCTCTCATCTCTGGGCAAGAGATAAGTCAGGGTCATTCTCTCTGACTTGTGTGCGACGACGAGATACCGATAGAGTGGGAGTTTTACCAGTAGGAGCATTCGGAACAAGTCTGCACATAGACCCGAATCAACTCTCAGGGCAGTGCTTCATGCACGACTTCCCCGGAGGGCGGTAACTTTAATTTGTTATATTTTGTTTACAGGTTTTCTAATAGATAGAAGCAATATTTCTAACACCACCTAGGTCTGGCGGAGCCACCAAGGTCAAGCTCCCCTCCACCAAGTAGGAAAGGAGAAAGAGGAGAAAGCATGAGCAAGGAAAAAAAGGAGGTCACTCACCGGATGGAGAGAGGAGAAACATTTCCAAAGTAAAGTGGAAGGAAAGAGAGAGAAAGATGTGGAAATGAGAGAACTGGGGGTCTTTGGGGAGGGGGTGTAGGTGAAGGGGCCCACATTCATTTTGGAAAAAGAGATTCAAAAAAACTTTTTGTTACTATGTGAAAATTATTTTTAAACGCAGGTCTTAGGTCTGGGAATACAATTTTTGAAACGTAAGTTTCAGAATGTTGACAACCAAACAATCTTTCTGTCATTTTTGAGTTTAAACTTAGAAATCTGAGTTTAAAACTGTAACCAAACGCACCTGTAGTTTTTTACTTCCTCACTTCTCTTCCCTGAGCCTGTTAGCCCAATGATTATATCATATTTTTGAATATGGCTAATCAATTAAGTTTACCATAATGACATCACTAATATTCATGTAATCCCTATCATGTTGCTACTTATACTTAGTATTGTCCTAAGTGTTCTTTATATCATATTGTTATGCTTGTATCAGTTATATTATTTTGTTCGCCTAACATGTATTTGTAGACATGCTGTAAGCATGATCAAACATGATCAAACCAGGACATATGCAATGGAGAATTATTAATGGGCCAAAGACGACGTTATACAAGGAGATTTTTCTGAACCGCCCAACGACCTATCCGGGGCCTCGCACCGGGGGTTCAGAGAAATCGCCGTAAAAAAAAATGTTTATTTCTCTGAACCACTGTTTATCTTTGGACGATTGCCATAAAAAAAAAATGCGTCTTCAATATCAGGAAAAAGACGTCATCAAAAGGGCTATTGCTTTTCATATTTATTATGTATTTTTCCTTTTATTGAGTCTAAAAAAAATATGAGATTGATCGGATCGGTACTGGCTTAGGTTATTCACAGTCCACAAACAAAAATAAGCCTACCTATGTATCCCAAAAATCCACAATTCTAAAAGGCCCAAAACCTATGCAAATTTGGTTTATTCCTTACTGTTCTGAACTAGCAGAACTCTGACAGAACTCTGACCGAGTTCGGTCCGAGTTCGATCCGAGTTCGGCCCGAGTTCGGTCTGGATTATTTGAATTTTAGTTTCCACCAAATCTGAATCCAACGTTCGTATGCGAAATCCTAGCATCCGAACTCTGCCTGAACTCTGCCCGAGTTCGGTTCCTCAAAAATACTATAAATAGAGTTGAGATTACCATTCTTCTCAACAATCCAATTTCATCTCTTCTCTTCTCTATCTAAAGTGTTCTGAGCTTTTACTTTTATATCTAAGCCTTTACGACTCTTAGCCAAGCCAATACAGTTTCTGTTTAATCTAGAGTTTGGTGTTGAAGAGTTGTATCGGAGGTTGTATTTAGAAAACGTTCCAGTTTTCCAATTGCCTTCTGGAGTCGGTCGTGCGCTCGTCACCAAGCACGGTGTTGTGAAGTCGGTCGTGCACTTGTCGCCAAGTACGGTGTTGTAAGAGTTGCAAGCACTCAGTTAAAGCTTGTGTCATAGTGGATTAACAGCGAGCAAGAGTACTCGCGACTGGACTAGTCCTCTCAGAGGGAAACCAGTATACATCGTGGTGTTCACTGAGTTTGATTTCTTGACTCTTACTTTGCCGTATTTTATTTACCATCTTTTATCTGCCATAATATATAACTGCTTAATACTTTTAATTGGTGATTATTTTCCGCTGCACACGCACACACTCTATTCACCCCCCCTCTAGAGGTGCTCAACGATCCTACAGAGCCTTCTTATCCAAAGCCCTAGATCAGCTCCCCTTCCCTCGGGCTAATTAATGGTCCCTCCCCCACCCCTCTCCTCCTCCTTCATCACCAAGTCACCCTAAATCGAACCCTCCATCGCCTCCTCATTGAGACCCCTCATGCCCACCGTAGCACACTTCCCCAACCCCCTTCCTCCGTCGCAATCTTCTCTCACAATTCCTTCCGTCATCGTGTCCCACAAGATCCCTTATCGTGAGGAGGTCAACCGGGCCGCAAGTCCTAATTCCCTTAAAAAAACCATTGAGACCAACTTTTATTATGACCAAAGTCAATTCCTCATCTCCTCCAACCTTAGAATCTCCTCCTCCTCCATGAACTCGTCGTCGATAGCCTCCTTGTTTTCATTCCCCACCTGTAGGAGCGTAAAAAGTGTTCTATGGACTGAGTTAAAGAAGATTGAGAATTTTACGCCTAGCCATTTTACGCAAGCTACTTTACGCCAAGGCAGTTCATTAAGTTTTACGCCCGGGGACAGGCTGTCAGGTCTCATTAATGCAAGTGATAATGAATCTGACATAATGATTTGCTGACAGCGTATAAACACAGAATTCGAAGAGATTGGATTTTTCACCAAGCCCAATACTTGTCGTATGGTGTGCAGAGAAGGCTATTTTACGCTAATTAAAATCACTTCTTTTTACGCACGATAGTTATGTCAGCTTTTACGCTCAAGGCTATTGTGAGTGTAAAGTCTATTTGGACTAAGTTTTACGCTCAAGGCTATTTTAGCCACTTTACGCTGAGAAGTTTATTTGGGTTGTTTTTACGCCAGTTTGCCACTTTACGCTTGAAGCATATTTTGGGTTGTTTTTACGCCCAATTCTTCCTGACTACTTTGGAACGTGGTTTATCCACGTGGCTTTCGTGCCACATTTATTGAAGAACGTGTGTACGTACTCCCTATTTTTGTTAAAAAATAATGGGACACGTGTCAACATACGTAGAGGGTGACTCCCATCGTGGGTGACAGTTACCATCGTAAAAACCCAATTTTGTTGCTTTTTACGCACAATGGGTCAAGTCTATAAATAGACTTATTTTTTACATCATGGGCATCAGAGGGAGACAGGGGGAGAATACAGAGATCAGAGCTTAGAGACTTTGATTTTTTGAGAGCATTCTTCTTCAACTTTTCTTCCAGAACAGAGTGAAGCAAAGTAGGAAAGCATTCGACCTCGCCATCAGTGCCCAAGTGCGTCGATACCTTTCTGGTGACTTAGTTCTTCCGATTGTTCATCATCTAGCAGTGATCTTCATCATCATCGTATGGTCCTAGGAACAAACTGATCGCCTTCAGATCAGACTTCCATAGCAATACTTTCCAGAACAATTTATACTTTCTGTACTTTTTTCTCGTTTTCTTTCAAAAGCCAATTTTTAGGCATTTTGTTAAGTGAAACAAAATGGCGACTCTGCTGGGGACGACCTTCTCCTCTAACGAGGAGGCAATTGCTCAATACGATGATGTATCGATTGGATCGACAAAGAAGACTCTGGTTGTACACTTCGACCAGACTGCCTACGAAGAAATGCTCCGAACTGGGGGTGGTACTCGCTGCTCCAAAGTTCAGAAATCGAGGAAAGCGCAACAAGTTTGGATTCCCAAATCCAAAGCATCCTCGAATCTTTCGACTGTCTCTGAAGGCAAAGGAATCCTTCCTACTCCTGTTGTAGGGGCTCCCGTTTGTAACGAGGCAGTCCTTACTTTAGAGTTGCACCCTGTACGTAAAAATAAATCTCCTGTCTGTGACAGTGAAGATTCTCAAGTTTTACGCCCAGCATGTAAAAACCAGGTTTTACGCCCAGTGCGTAAAAACAAAGATTTACGCTCTGTACTTAAGAATAAGTCTCCCGTCTGTGACGTGGTAGACCCCAATGCTTTGCGTTCTGAGCGTAAAAATAAGTCTCATGTCTGTGATGCGGTAGACGCACAAAATTTATGCTCCACACGTAAAGGAAAATCTTCCGTCTATGACGTGACAGATACTCATGTTTTGTGCTCTGTGTGTAAAGGTAAATCTCCTGTCTGTGGCAGTGTAGATAAAATTCACAATGATGCTTCTGCATCTAAAGTGAATGTACCTGCACGCATGAAGCATAAAAACATAGTTGGTAAAACTTCTGTTTTTAACCAACAACCTTCTTATACTACTGTACGCAAAGTTCCAAACCTTCAAATTACGCGCAATGCTGATAGAGTCCTTTGTGCTCAAAAATCTCAGGATTTACGCACGTAACTTCAAGCACGTAAAAATGCAAAGGTTGGTTCTGCGAATGCAGCCAGTGGTCTTCTTTATACACAAGGGACTAAACGTTTCTCTACCCCAAATGTAATAAAGAAGACTACTTCTTCTGCTCCTTCTGATTTACGCAATTTGTTAGTACAAAAGCGTAAAGATAGACGATCTCCTGTGACACTCCCCCAAGAGAATCACCATTGCGAGTGTCATCAGATTATAATCAAGTGTTGTTGTTCGGCTTCCAAACGGTCAGTTTTTGATCGATTAAGTTTGAATACGCCTCAACAACAAGTTGATGACCAAGAACATGAGTTGTCATATGCGTCATTCAATATGGCCTCTCATACCAACAGAGGACGACGACCAAGACGCAACACATCCCAAAATCCAGGTCAACAATAATTCAACAGACTTCTTGATTCCTTTGAAGGAGTATATCAGAATACTCGATCAAGAAGGCAAAGACAGTTGCAGACTTCTGATTCAGAAGCTGGGGGTACTCAATCTCTTGAGTCCGAAACGGATAGTGTCGATTCATACCTCTATACCAATCCTTCTATATCTTCAAGAGAGGTTGAATCCTACGCTATTGGAGATGAACCGGAGACGTTATCTGCTAATACAGAACAACGTCTCACTGCCGTTGAGCAATCATTAAAGGATATGCTTACTACGATGCAAAGCATGCACCAGATAATAATGACTCAATAAACTGCTCAGCCGACAGTAGCAACACCGGTATAAGTAGCAGCACAAACTCAAGATAGTCAAGGGGTTGATATACCTTTGAATATTCAAGAGCCTGCTGTTAACCAAAATTCTGCATCCCCAGATCCCATCATTCCAGAAGATGTGCCACCTCCGATAGAAGTTACGGTACATCCTACAACAATTCAATCAAATGTGCTTTCTCAATCCAGTGAAGCTATTTAAGCAGTGAGAGAATTAAAAGCACAGTTTGAAGTTCTGAAGCATAAGGATCAACTCCAGAGGTTAGGTATTAAGCAACCTTACCCTCCTCATTGGAATGATGTACCCTTTCCACCGAAATTCAAGCCACAATCAATGATATTGTTTGATGGAAAGGCTTCTCCTAGTCAGTATATCAATTACTTTGATATTATGATTGTGCATCTGCAGAAAAATGATGCTCTTCTCACTCGAGTGTTCATCGGGTGCTTGACGGGTTCAGCTTACGACTGGTATCGTAGTTTACCCGATAATTGTATTTCGTCTTTTGACAAATTCAAAGCAATATTTCTTTCTCGCTTCTATGAAGGAGGCATGGACATGAACATGTCTTCCTTAATAGAAATCAAACAAAAGGAAAAGGAAGATACTCGGACGTTCATTGAACGTTTCCGACAGGCAACTCTGAAGATGCCTCCAGGCATGCCAGATTCAGCACTAATTGATACGTGCAAGATGAATCTGCGACCATCTATTGCTGTCTTTATGGGTTCCCAATTCACAGATTGGGCCTCGTTTATCATAGCAGCAGTTTCAGCCGAGACTAATGGTAGATTGGCTAGGGAGCACGGGATGATCTTCGCTTCAGAAGACAAAGGAAAGAAAGGCTCTTCTGGTAATAATTCCGGCAATCGTAATGGGAAAGGAAAGGATACTCTTATGGTTAATCTTTCCAAAAATAAAACGACGCCGAATAATCAGGAGTCTTCTAAACCAAAAGAAGAATACTCCTTTGACGAAAGTGATATCCCAGGGATATTTTAATGTTTGGTAAAGAGTGGCAAACTCTAAATTTCGGAGCCGAAAAGGCCTAATGAGGTGAATCTCACTGACAATCCCAAGTATTGTATCTATCATAGATACATAAATCATCCCACTAAGGCTTGTTATGTTCAAAAAAAGAAAATCCAAGAGCTGATCAATGCCAATGCCATTGCTTTAACTAACGATGAGCATACGGTCACAACCAATAAGGTTTCTCTTCAATTCGGAGGTTTTCCTTCTCAACAAATTCCAGATGGGATTATCCCAATTCCGAAGGCGACGATGAAGATTGTGAATATTCTGCCTGCCAGAGAGAAAAATGAAGGATTATTGCCTCTCATATTAAAGAATGGTGAAATTATGTGGGTACATCCTGACTTGGTACCTGAAATGGAAGATGAAGGAAAAACTTTAAAATCCAAGAAAGGTAAGAAAGTTAAAACCTGCAACATGATTTCTCATGTTATTCCAGATCCAGATGATTTGGATCATCTGTAGGATGGCATTCCTTTAGAAGATAGACTGAGAGGTTTGAACATATGTCCTCCAAGTCTGGCTCCTCCTACCAAGCTTAAGTTGACTCATCAGCAGTGGCTAGCTATGAACAGTGTTCCCTTATACAGGGTACAACAAGTTTTTGCTGCTTATGAGAAAGCTCCTACAGGGATCTTTTCTCGTATTTCGAGTATTCCTTCTTCTTTGGCTACAGAGATTCCTATTCCTCCTTCTTCGGAAGTCTCTATGCCTTCTTTTTCTCCTGTAGTTATAGAGATCTCTTCTTCTTCCTCTGTTGAACTAGCTGTTAAAAGTTTGCTGCCCATTCACTTATACAGTCAGCAACCAGTCCTTCTCATGAAAAAGATGGGCTATGACTTTCAAAAGACAGAGGGTTTGAACTATGATAAAGGAATGCGACTTCCTTTACAGATTCAAAGTCAAAATCTACTGTCGGATTGGGTTCGGAGATTTCTCATAAAAAACCTCACAAGAAGAAGGTTAAGGGAAGGAAAACTAAATCCTACAATATGGTACTTCCTTCTTCTGAATCTGAAGAAGAAACCTTCGTTGGTACAAGATCTGGGAAAGAGTACCATAAAGATTATGAGGGATCCTCCAAAGAAACAGAGGATATTGAAACACCACCAATTCAACCGTCTCTCGTTCCTACTAAACCATCTATGGTTGAGAAGGAAAAACAGAAAGCAGTACGCTTCGACGTCCCGTTGAAATCTGCTTCCAGTCAAGGGGTAATGATGAAACCCTACAAATTTGATATTCTAGCCCAGTTAGCTAATACTCCGGCTAGACTCTCTATCTTAGAGTTGCTTCGCCTTTCTAAAGAAAGTTGTGAAACTTTGAGTGAAGCTTTGTTGCAAGCTGACTCGTGCTTAGCCCAACTCAAGACTCCCGATAATATACCAGTATCATGCCCACAATGCCATAGTGTGATGGAGGTCATTCCTAACATTACCTTCACACAAGAGGACATGCTGTTGAAGCATAACAAACACGACAGGCCTTTGTGTTATACTGGGTATATCGAATCCACTGAAGTTGACAGGATTTACATTGATCCTGGGTCTTCCACTACCAAAATAAGTCAAATCAGCGACGAAATTAGCAACGTTGAAGGAAAACGTCGCTAACATTTTTTATATTAGCGACGTCCTCAAGAAGACGTCGCCAAACGATACTGTTGGCGACGTCCAGCGACGTCTACCGACCAGCTTTAATTTCATAAAAGATAACGTCACAGAATAGTCGGTAAACGTCGCTATAGTTTTTACAGTAGCGACGTTTAGCGACGTTTCTATTTGTCGTCGCTAAGTTTTTAATATAGGGCATCGGGTTTTCTTTTCCCTCCACTCAATCGAGCCCCAAATTTTCGAGCCCCAAATTTTCGAGCCCCAAATTTTCGAACTCCCTCCCCGATCTCCAGCCCCCCTCCACCTACAGCCCGGCGCCGTGACCCCCCTTCCCCTCCGCAGGCGCTCCTTTCCCTCCCCTCCGCCTACAGCCCGGCGCCGTGACCCCCCTTCCCCTCCGCAGGCGCTCTTTCCCCTCCCCTCCGCCTCTGCCTTCGCCACTGGTTCTCCTCCCCTCCGGTGACCCCCCTCCCGATCAACCCCTTCGGTCTCGGTAAACTCTAACCCCCACTCTTGTAGTATAGTTGTATTAAGTGACAATGAATGAGAAGTTCGGTTCCATTTGAATTAAGTGACAGTGAATGAAGAGGGGAAGGGGACTGTTTGGCTCTGATTATTCCTTCTCTTCTTCAAAAAATTGTTACTGTGGGAAAATTAATGTGGTCTATCTTCCTGTGTACACCACTATTTTGAGTATCTTGAGTAAGTAGAGGGTGCCATGTTGTGAGTGTGGTGCTCAGTGAATGAACTATCATTTATAGTGTACATGTGTCAAATGAGTGAATTTGTGAGTTATTCTAGTGAAAGTGAACTGTCACTTGACAGTGCATATGTGTTAAGTGTCTTGAGTGTCATGTGTTGAGAGTATTTTGGTGTGCCTATAGGCCATTCGTGAATGTTTCTGAGTAGTGTTAATGTGTGTACAGGAGATGTGGGTTAAGGGCAATGAGTGTGTGCATACATAGTTGATTTAGGGATGTATCAGTGAGCTACATAGATGTTAGGGTGGTGTCATAGGAGAGTGAGTTCCTGTCAATAGAGGCTTGTGTGTGTGACTCGAGAGTGAAGGGCATGAGTGAGATATGTGTCAGTGAGAAGTGATCGTCTGAGATATCCTATGTTAGTGTCAGTGTCCTTATCTTGTCTGTGTGTGTCCTAAGTGGCAGGTTATAGTGAGAGGGATGTGAGGGTGAATAGTGAGTATATGTGTCTCACTATATATATATATATATATATATATATATATATATATATATATATATATATACACACACACATATATATATATATATATATATATATATATATATATATATATATATATATATATATATATATATATATATATAAGGGTATATGAGTATATAAGGGTATATGAGATAGGGAGAGGGAAATCTGTCCTGGTGACAGCAGGAAGTTATTGTGTGTATGTGTCTGTGTGAGTGAGTGTTGGATATTGGTAGAGAGTGTGGGCTTATGGGTTCATAGTGATGCCCTTTGTTGCTTACTGTTTTGCTTGTTTAGCTTGTAGCTGCATGCCTTTGGCTCACTCGAGCGGTATTTGTCCTCCGACCCTCATCCCTCGGCTATGATGATACGACAACCTATCACTATATCTTATATAGTAGTAGATGATGTCTTAGTATTACATTATGTGAGTTCATCTTGATTCTATTACATTCTTCAGATACTATATACGATAAGAACATATACTACACCATATATACAAAACATAGATGATTCACACTAATGTATGCTAGAATGAATCTTGGGTTGTGTTCTGAGCCATCCGTTCTCACGCTTGGCAAAAAATCGAATTTTTTATACTTTATTGGCTTTCAAAATGTACTCAAATTACATGATGGTTCCTTTAGTTAGCTTGCTTATGTTACAATTATATTATTTGTGACTATCGGTCTTACCAGATGGCACCCATGACCCGAGGAGCGGCATGTCGTTTGAGGAAAACAGTGAATGCTGAGGTAGCTCCTCCTACAGTTAAGGAGGAAGTGGCACCGGTTGCTAGCGAGACCGGGAGTTCTATTCATCCAACACCGGTAGCTAGTGAGACCGGGAGTTCTATTCATGCAGCACTTGCAAGGGACGACATCTCTTCTCACGCCAAAAATCTTGCTTTTTCGAGGTGGTTGCGTGATCGTATCACTGAGCGTTTGCGTGAGCTGCGTGGTTCTCATTAGCTATTAGTACTTATTTGTATTGGACTATTTGTATTGGGTTGTTTTTGTATTAGACTATTTGTATTGGACTATATATATGAATTAGTACTGTGTCAATCTCTGGATTGTATTGGACTACGACATGGTGATCAGGACATAGTCCCTGCAGCCATTCGACTGGCGAGGCAGAAACTATGTATCCGTAGATAAAGTTGACTGTCTTCCGACCCTCATCCCTCGGCAATGATGATACGACAACCTATCACTAGAGGATACTCTGAGAGATCCATCTGAGTAGGACGTATACTCTGAGAGATCACCTTTACAAGAATGATATCAGTAGTGGGATCGAGTGTTAGAGAAGATATTATCAGAGTATACGTCCTACTCAGATGGGTCTCTCACCGTTACTATTTTTTTCTGACGGCATGGTGGATGTGCTCCCTCAACAGATTCTTGCTCCGAGCCAAAACTTTACCCCGGAGCTCAAGTGGACATCCTTCGTGTAGAGCTCGAGTGAGAGGTTCCTGACAGCATGGTGGTCTCCTTTGTCAAAGTATCCTGACAACCTATCGCTATATCTTATATAGTCACTATATCTTATATAGTAGTAGATGATGTCTTAGTATTACATTATGTGAGTTCATCTTGATTCTGTTACATTCTTCAGATACTAGATACGATAAGAACATATACTACACCATATGTACAGAACATAGATGATTCACACTAATGTATGCTAGAATGAATTTTGGGTTGTGTTCTGAGCCATTCGTTCCCATACTTGGCTCCTACAGCATGTGAAATAGACATTCTGAGAACTGGACATTGTGTGATTGTTGTAGACTTGGTTATAGGGACTGAAACCTGTGTACAGCGAGAAATGGACATTCTGTGATTGTTTGGATCCTATTCTACAGTGAGAAATGGTTATCTTTTTAAACTACAGGGAGAAATGAACATTTTGTATTTTATTTTTTTTATTTTTTTTACAGATTTAGCGACGTTTACCGACGTCCTCCGACCCTCATCCCTCGGCAATGATGATACGACAACCTATCACTATATCTTATGTAGTAGTTGATGATGTCTTAGTATTACATTATGTGAGTTCATTTTGATTCTGTTATATCTTTCGAATACTAGATACGATAAGAACATATACTACACCATATGTACAGAACATAGATGATTCACACTAATGTATGCTAGAATGAATTTTGGGTTGTGTTCTGAGCCATTCGTTCCCATACTTGGCAATTAAGCATGTGAAAAAGAACTGATTATGTTTAGTTTGTCTTACGATACAGATTTTTACATCCAAATTGAAATGGATCGTTACTTCGTTGATCGTACATGGATGTACTAGCGGATCAACCTCCTGGACCGTAGGTACTTATAAGTATTGACCGTATCGGATTAGTATCGATCTATCGTTTTGGTATGGGCCGTATCGGTTGGTATTGGTCTTAGCGAATTGGTATCGTCCTATCCGATATGTATCGGCCGTATAGCTAGGATTCATATTGGCCTTATCGATTTGGTATCGGTCATATCCGATAGGTATCGGCCGTGTTGGATTATTATATACCATTTCGGATTAGTATCGTCGGAAAGTAGTCGACAATGCTTCGTATTGTGAAGTAATATTGTTGTAGACTTGGTTATAGGGACTAAAACCTGTGTACAGTGAGAAAAGGACATTCTGAGAACTGGACATTGTGTGATTGTTGTAGACGTGGTTATAGGGACTGAAACCTGTGTACAGTGAGAAATGGACATTCTGTGATTGTTTGGATCCTATTCTACAGTGAGAAATAGTTATCTTTTTAAACAGCAGAAAGAAATGGACATTCTGTATTTTATTTTTTTTATTTTTTTTGCAGATTTAGCGACGTTTACCGACGTCCACCGACGTAAGTGTGCGTCGGTAAACGTCGGTAAATCTGCGATATTATCCAGGGCACCGACGTTTAGCGACGTTATTATATGTCGGAGAACGTCGGTAAACGTCGGTGCACGTCGATAATCATCCCAGGAATTTCTAGGATTTACCGACGTGTAGCGACTTTGGACATGTCACTAAACCACCGACGACTCGACGGTAATCCGTCGGTAAAGGTACCGACGCGTAGCGACACGATGTTATACGTCGCTAATACAACGACGCCACGACGGTAGACGTCGGCAATATACCGACGTATAAATACGTCGACAAACGTCGTTACTTGCGACGTTTGGCGACGTTTATAAGATCAGCGACTTACATTTCCGCGACCAGCCCAAAACGTCGATAATTTTGTCGCTAAATAATTTTAGCGACGAAAATTGTCGTTTTAGTGACGTCTTTAGGCGTCGCTAAAACGACTTATTCTGGTAGTGCTCCATTAGCATAATCCTTCAGAATATGCTAAGACCGTTGAGGATTCCTACTAGTGACTTGACTTACACTAGTACTACAATAGTTGGTTTCAACTCTGGAAAGAGTAAACCATTGGAGAAAATTCGTCTGAAGATTCAGATTGGTGATCTTCGAACTATGGCGACATTCTATGTTATTAACTCAGACGTATCCTACAATATCCTTCTTTGAAGACCATGGTTACATGAGCATAATATTGTGCCTTCAACTCTCCACTAATGCTTCAAGTACATGGATTCTCAAGGGGTTTTGAAGACTGAGTTTGCTGATATCAATCCTTTCAAGGGTGTCGAAGCTTATTTTTCTGATTCAATGCTCTACAAATAATAAGATGTGAAGGAGATATCAGACATGGCTGAAGATCGATCATTTGCCGAAGATCAGTCTTTTAATGAAGATCCTCCAAAAGAGCAACCTTTGAAGATCAAAGTCAAAGGACGAATCCAACCTCAATCTGTCAACGACCAACCTCTGAAGATCAAGGTCAAAGGGAAAACTCAAACTTCATCTGAGGAATCAGTGAATGTTCCTGCCAAGAGTCAAGACCAACCCCTTATGATCAAAGTCAAGGGACGTACTTCTCGTACGAATGATCCAGAACCACCATTGATCATTAACCTTGGCGAGTCTACGCATAAGGCGGATGACAGTCCGTTAATGATTAATCCGAAGCGTAGCAGTCCATGTAGCCTTGCTGAATTTTTGGAGAAAGACCTCCGCCTCATCGCTTGGGCCTGGCGGCAACAGATTGCAGTTATGGTGCAATAACCAGCCCATCAAATAAGTATAGGGCATTTTTACCCTGGGGAATGCATTCCGATGTGGAGCATTGTTGATTAACTCCTCACCGAAAGTCCTTAAACCTGTATTTATTCGGCATACCATCGCCGATAGTAGGTTAATTCTGACTTTAAAAACCAAGCGTACTGCGGGCCATAGTACGCTACGGTAGATTCTATCATCCGTACCAGTTCCCGGTACGACCTATCTTCTCAACCATAAAGAAAGGAAGCCTGCTAGCAAGGCTTTCGTAGAAATCTTTTGGCTGCCGTATCTAAGGAAGCTCAAGGCTTCAGTTCCAGCAGGAAACTCTCCAGTCTTGGTGGACAGATATTTATTCGGGAATTTATAGACTGTCATCATGTCCCGAATCTTGTTAGCAGGAATGGTTGAATCTGTATTGATAACTGGAGCTTTATTTTCCTGGAATCTTTCTTTGTCATCCTTGGATATTTTATCCTTATGAAAGAAGAGATACGTGGTCCACTTATTAATGTATGCTAGATGAGATGTACTTTCCTACATTATAGTACAAATTATGTAGTGGCACATTAATTCTTCATATACCTCAATCAACTGAGGGTTTGTTTCTCTGATTTCAGCAAGTTCCCGGCTGGAGGGAACGTATTCTTCATACGGAGCTTCTTCCATGGGCAGTTTTGAAATAAATTGCATCTCATGGAGTGCAAGACCCATTTCGCCTTTCGGGGTTGCAAAAGTTCCAGTCGAACTTATGTATGTCTCCATCAGGGCCATGAACATGTTACCAATCGGGTATACCCTGACTAGTGGAAGCTACCGCTTCATACAGGCCGAGATCTTTCAGTTCTGTTTCGAAGTTCTTCATCATCCAAATGCTAATCTGGATCCAGTTCTGGTTGAAAGGAGTCAACCATCCCGGTAGCCTGGGGTTTGTTTGGGGATATAATACTCCATTCCTAATGAACCTATTGACAAACATCTGGGTCTGCACTGGTTGCATTAAACCCGAATCTTCACTTGGAGTAAACCCTGGCATGAGGCCAGAGAAAGAAGTGACACCACCATTGGGAACACTAGCGAAATACCCCATGTCATTGGTATGATCTTTCTTGAATACAATTCTACCCGGCCTTCCGTGACTGCTGGGAGTTAGATTCCACAGCATTTGTCGAGGGTGGGTGGCATGGAAGAATGCTGACAAAGGGTAATCTCTGTCCATGTCAGGGAGATACATGGCTTTATCTCCAGATTTGAACACCCAAGACTCCTTCTTGGGGTGTGTCTGTGACTTACAGTCAATTGCATCCCCAAATAAAAAGGCTGGTTTTGCAAATTATTGTTCATTCAGTGAAGTCAACAATTCTCCATTTATTATGGATAACAGCATCCTATCCCCTTGAGCAGCTATCAGCTGTGCCCTCTATGGGGTAATCTGGGTTCGATTGAGGAAATATGACGTGAGACAGATTCTCCAGATAATTTGAGCCCACCATGCCAACTGATGAGCCAAAAACTTCTACGAGAGGGTGAATTTGCAAGTCCACTGCCAAAAGAAAAAAAAAATCAAGTTAGTAAAAGTCTAATTTGGTATCTTTTACGCAGATAAATTGGTCTAAAGTTGTAAAAAGTCTTTGTTTGACACAAAGTCTTTCATTTTGTAAAATTTTACGCTGGCATATTGGATGTGGGAATATTTCAGATTTTACGCTGGAAAATTAGACGTGGGCGTATTTTAAGTTTTACGCTAGAACATTAAATGTGAGCGTATTTTAAGTTTTACGCTAACATGTGTGGACATGAACATAACTTAAGTTTTACGCTAACACGTACAGACGTGGGCGTATTTCTTGATTTTATGCTAACACGTATAAACATGGGCGTATTTTGATTATCTTAATTTCTACGCTGACACGTATAACGTGGGCGTAAAATCAAAGATTTGGGTCTTCTTCTCCGACGAGTTTTTTTAGTCGAAGGATCAATGCTTTACCCCTCATTGGAGGAGCCACGGCGGGGTTGCCTGGCTGAGACACTGTTGATGATCTGACAAGAGTTTGCGCGCGGTCGACCGACGAGGAATCGACGGTGGGTTTCTTTCCTTTGCTGCTGCCGACGACGGATTTCTTTGGGGCCATCGAGTTGAATGCAAAAGAGTGAACGAGAAAGAGGATTCGAGAAAGCTTGGGAGAACAAAGAAACAAAGTAAAGTTTTTTTTCTCTCCCCGAAGAACCCTATTTATAGGGAATTTTTGAATCGGTTCGAATTCTAGATTTTACGCTGACTGTTGATATCCCAACTTTTACGCGGATGACCGTTGGATATGCCGAATTTTACGCTTCTGTTCAAAGTGTTTCAAATTTTGAAAGATATTTAAAAACTTTGAAGGGGGTCTTGTAGGAGCGTAAAAAGTGTTCTATGGACTGAGTCAAAGAAGATTGAGAATTTTACGCCTAGCCATTTTACGCAAGCTACTTTACGCCAAGGCAGTTCATTAAGTTTTACGCCCGGGGACAGGCTGTCAGGTCTCATTAATGCAAGTGATAATGAATCTGACATAATGATTTGCTGACAGCGTATAAGCACAGAATTCGAAGAGATTGGATTTTTCACCAAGCCCAATACTTGTCGTATGGTGTGCAGAGAAGGCTATTTTACGCTCATTAAAATCACTTCTTTTTACGCACGATAGTTATGTCAGCTTTTACGCTCAAGGCTATTGTGAGTGTAAAGTCTATTTGGGCTAAGTTTTACGCTCAAGGCTATTTTAGCCACTTTAGGCTGAGAAGTTTATTTGGGTTGTTTTTACGCCAGTTTGCCACTTTACGCTTGAAGCATATTTTGGGTTGTTTTTACGCCCAATTATTCCTAACTACTTTGGAACGTGGTTTATCCACGTGGCTTTCGTGCCACATTTATTGAAGAACGTATGTACGTACTCCCTATTTTTGTTAAAAAATAATGGTACACGTGTCAACATACGTAGAGAGTGACTCCCATCGTGGGTGACAGTTACTATCGTAAAAATCTAATTTTGTTACTTTTTACGCACAATGGGTCAAGTCTATAAATAGACTTATTTTTTTACATCATGGGCATCAGAGGGAGACATGGGGGAATACAGAGATTAGAGCTTAGAGACTTTGATTTTTCGAGAGCATTCTTCTTCAACTTTTCTTCCAGAACAGAGTGAAGCAAAGCAGGAAAGCATTCGACCTCGCCATCAGTGCCCAAGTGCGTCGATACCTTTCTGGTGACTTAGTTCTTCCGGTTGATCATCTTCTAGCAGTGATCTTCATCATCATCGTGTGGTCCAAGGAACAAAGTGATCGCCTTCAGATCAGACTTCCATAGCAATACTTCCCAGAACAATTTGTACTTTCTGTACTTTTTTCTCATTTTCTTTCAAAAGCCAATTTTTAGGCATTTTGTTAAGTGAAACACCGCCCTAGCCGCCTTGAGTAGCTTCGGCGACTCTAGCAGGACCTCCCTTCCTTGCCCTCGCTGATGGTCGCCACTACCCCCAAATCCTTCCAAATGAGCTTCACCTTTAATGTCGTAAGTGAGATCAAACTCATTCTATTGTTCTCCGCATTCCTTTCGATTTGGTAGTTTTTTTTAGCATCTTGACATGGAGACTTCTATTGCAGGGATATGGATACGACTTCGATATTTGGATTGTGTGTGCTTCCTAATTGAAATAGAAAGAGGTTTCTTTCTTATGTTTATAAAATGCTTAGTCCATTGTTTAGTTGATCAATTGAGCGAGTTGTCGTTGGTTCGGAATGTGGTGCCAGATTTCGAGAGTAAGTTGTTACTTGTCTTTAAGCTATCAAAATCGTGGACAAGGCCCACATCATAAGTTATTATAAAATTCATCCATTCACGTGCATTCTGACTCACATTCCTACTCTTCTTGTTACCAAGTGACCAAGATTTTCCTTCCCTTCCTATCTTATAGTTGTATTAGTTTTTTTTTCATATTAAAGAACTAATACATATGTAAGATATGAAAGGGAATCATGTTACTTATGAGTTTGGGAATGCAACGTTCGGCAACGGGTAATAGAATATTTTGGCCAAGACATCCTCTGAAAGACTCATAAAGTTCATAGTTGGGAACTTGGAGATTTGTAGTGACACAAATGCCAAAAAATTGGTGTGCGTAGGGGGGGACACTTTGATCAAGTTTTAGTCATTGACCTCGCATGTATGCTTAATATAGAGATTTTGGTGCAATTTTTGGTTCTCGAAAAATATTATCGAATGGTATGCCAATTCAAGACATGTGACCTATTCTGGAACGTATTTTGGATTTATTTTTTGGTATTTTTTTCTAGCTTCTTTAGGAGTCTTTCTTAGGGTTAAGTTATATTTTTCTTATAAATATAACCTTGTAAAACGTAGCGAAAAGTTGATTGCGATAATTTTGATTGATAATATAAGAGCTATTTTATTCTGATTGTCATGTTAGAGAATTTGGGCTTTTAGTCGTCGTGCCAACAATGATGAGACGGCCAACAACTTCTTGCCAAATAGCTATGGTTGAAAGTCTCTTTGCAGCAATTCATCTCATGTAAGTATATTTGTTGGATCTGATCGTATATGTTCAGCGAGCCAAGCAGTCTGCAGGCAATCAGGAATCGTTGAGGAAATCGGTTCGTGATCCAAAAATGACATCATAGGTAAACAAAATTTGTGGCCTCCCTAGAGATGGACAACTACTGGCGCTGGAGAATATTATCTACTAAAAACTCGTTTAGATTCATCTAGTTGGAGTGAAGAGGAGATTGATGTTTCTACTAGACGGGATATATCATGACCCGCACCCACTGTGAGGGTACGAAAGCGTAACAACGCCCAGCCTACACCGCAGTGTCGGCGGTAGAACGTTGTTCTAGGTCAAACTATAACTAACATAATATGAATACTCTCCATAAGGAGGCCAACACAGAGGTACAACTCAATCACAATCTAGAGATAGTATATGGCACGATAAAATAGATAAAAAAATCCTCAATTGAGGTACAACAGAAATGAATAACAAAACTCAACATCTCTAAAAAAATATACAACTCTGGAATCCAGGACAACAACTAAACATGAAAAGGAAACAGTCTAAGCTATCTATACTAAGCAAGGTATCGTCCTCAGCAGCTGCCTGAACCTCCCCAGGGGTCCAGGTCGCGAGTGTCATCTAGGCAAGCTCCAAGTAAGGGGTGCAGGGTTCCTCATCATCCTCTGTAAAATTTTCAACAGGTCCAGTCAGGACGGGAGCGAGCACAATACATCTCAGCAGTTCATAACAGGTTAGAAAATATAATCATGCAGTAAAGTAAGATATAGATATTGAAGGAAATACAGTATGTAAACAGAGAGAGGACTGTAATAGAAATATCTACTATAAGTAGAGAGCTACCAGTGACTAGTGATTTAGAGCACAAAGTCGACATGTGAACGGCTTAATTTGTACATGGCTATACTAAAGAGGCGTACATGGCTATTCTACTTTGGAATTGTTTACATGGCTATTTATACTCCCCCGTACCCCCAATTAATATACAAGGATCCAACCAGGTTATGTTATGATTCTATGTAACAGCCTCCGAAGGGTGGTAAGCCTCCAAAGGGTGATAAGCCCCCGAAGGGTGATAAGCCCCCGAAGGGTGATAAGCCCCCGAAGGGTGGTACATAGTAGTCCCATAAATAGGGATTCTGAAAAACCCAATAAACGAGATAAGGATTCAAAGAAGACTCCGTGATCATATGAGTATATGTCACAAGTGATCAAAGAACCAAAGAAGCATAGTGATACGCCATGTAAGTGAAACGCACAGAACATAGAGTACCCCGATGCTCCCTGAAGGGATAACATCTCAAGAAGGGATCCATATAGTACTAATCCGTGTGACCAACGTGACAGTATCAAGTAAAGTAATTTAATGCAGGAAATAATTCTAAGCAGGATATGAAATGATCAGAAAATGTACTCGCCTGGTATCTGAATAGCTGTGAAAATGTACTGTCCGAGATGAGGTACCTGACTCCTAGTCAGAGCAACACAAGTCAAGATGTATACAGAGGGTGACATATGAAATGAACAATGCATCTGCATGTTGTCCAGGTCAAACTAGACTAAAGTCAACACTTGGTCAACTTTAGTCAACCACACTGGTCAAACTAGGTCAACTAGACCACTCCTAAGTCAAACAAGTCTAATAAGTCTCACTAGGCCTAACCAAGCCTAGGCTAGTACTCTACATCAATCCCCAAGGCTATACAAGCCAACTGTACACCTATACTGGCCTTCAAACCACACACACAAGCAATGAGCCATAGGCATACACCCCTAGGCAATATCATGCCTATATACCAAACACATTCTACATAAACACATATTAACACATATATCTAATTAATATAATACACACATATTATAATATATAGGATACATGATAATATATGTATCACCCATATATATATATATATATATATATATATATATATATATATATATATATATATATATATATATATATACATATATATATATATATATATATATATATATATATATATACATACATACAAAATATATATATACATATATATACATATGTATATACACACATACATAGAAGGATAGGTAAAGGCAATGTGTTGTGTACATGTGTTTCCTGTGTGTGTGGGTGAACAGGAAAAATAGGAAAACAGTGAGGTGAATTCATGAGAGTGTAGACATGTAATAGAGTGTGTGAGGGAAAACAATGTGTAAATAGTAATGTGGGTTTGGGTGTGTGTGACTCATGAGTGAGAGTGTATGTGTAGAGAGATGCATGATAGTACATGACAGTGTGTGATGAAATAGGAATAGGGAATCAGTAATTACATGGGGTATAATACCCTGAATAGAACAGTGTAGGCAAAGCAAACAGTGTACTTGTGCTAATTTGAAATCAGGAAATGTGTTTACTGTGTCTAGAAAACAGGGAAATATAATGTTAGGAATGTGAGCATGTGAAAACAGTGGCAGGAATTATCATCTCAGGTTATAGCTATTACACCATTCAAACTCGATTAAGTAGGAAGGGGATATCCTGTGTGTTTGGTTAAGTTCCAAATCTCAGTTTTCCATTCAAAACAGTGCACATTCAACTCTTTCTTTATTCTCAGATTTTGTATCACAAAACAATGTATCAATCTATGTATTCAATCCAATGAAAACCAAAGCCCACAATGCAATCTCAGGAATGATTTCAAAATCAGTGAATGGGGTGATAACTTAGGAAATCAAATAATGACAGTTCAAAATCAATGAAATCTTTGACAGTTAACAACCTTAATCAAATCCCCTTGTTCAACAACACTATAAGGATTCAACATAGGAATTAACATTCAAGAATCCATTTTCTGATTTGTATGCATATAACTACCAATTAAAACAAGGCTCAACCAAAGTGAAATCAAGGCATGAACCCCAAACTCAGTTCACTGTTTTATTCATGTGTGTGTGTATTAGTGTCAATCTCAGTTTTGAATCAAGCATCAGTTTAGAACAGGATTCAAATGACAGTTCTCATTAACTAACAGTGGGTTAACACAAAACAAATGGATTTAACATGACAATTCTTACATTCAAATCAGTTTTCAGAAAACTGAAATTGAAGCCTGCTGGGAATTAAAATCAGTTTTCAGAGTGGTCAGTTGACAGGGCAATTAACAGTTCAACACTTCAAAATCACATTCGAAAACCAAAACCTTTCACCAATCAATAACCCACATTGTAGTAATGTAGATTCACATGTACATGGATTAAAATCTCAGGAATACAATAACAAAATCTAATAAAACATGGAAGTAGAACTTCACTTTAAAAACCAAGCACAGTTCCTCCTCAGGTTAATGGTGTATGGAAAAACTGTGTCAACTCTCAGTTTTACATTTCCAGTTAGCAATACCATAAATTCTCAGGTAAACAGTTGAACCTAGTCCATTCGTATCAGAAATTGACAGTCCCATCAACCCATAAATCAGTTAGCAAACCCCAAAACGCATTTTCGAAACCCATTGCTCCTAAAAATCACTCACTAACATAAACATCATTCATCTAACATGTAGGTGAGTCTAATCTATCATTACAGTAACATTAAATCAGAAAAAGATACAATTCAAACCCAGAATTTCATTTCAACCAAGGTGTATCAGTGAACCCCAATTTCAAACCCAAAATACATTGAAAATCAAATATATTGCAAAACAAAAGGTTGGTAAATCATGTCACATAGTTGTAGGTGTCAGAGGTGTCTTCGTGTCCAGGAAACTGGACACGAATCGTATCCAAAACACTACACGAATACAAACTCGAAACTGTGTACAAACAGTATCGTGCACGCATGCACGTGTCTGTAGAACACGACAAACGTCACGACACAACACGTGGGTGTGCACACGTGTATGCCTAGACTAGGGGGACGTGTACATGTGTCTGTATCGTGTCCATGTGAGTCATGTCAGGAGTAAAAAGGTCGTATCAGACGCAAATTTCTGCGTGTGTGCACAGTACACGAATCAGTGCGGGCTTGATTGCTCCCAAACCATTCAACGAGGTCCTACGAAACTTTGTAGGCCTCGTGTCAGTCATGTAGGGAGTCCCCATGTCAAATTTTGTGGCGTGAAGTGTCGTGTCCAGAGCAAACCAGGACACGGGCAGCAGGGCACTGTGCGCAGCCTGCTGCGCGCGTGTGTGTGTCCAATCCCGACACGAAAAAGACACGAAAGTAATCTCAGTCTTCACAAACATTGTTACACATACCTAGATCTAGAGATCCGTGAAATTAGAATTCAAAAATACGAAAAATAAATCCTTTGTGGCATTTTTACAAACACATGCACATATACCAAGACACGTGTCCGATACGGACACCAAACGAACACGAATCGATACAACACCAATACCTACGTCTAGGGGACACCTAGGGCTTCCAATCCATGCAAAGGAAACGAAATTTGGTGGAGGGAATAGAGACTTACCTATATGTTCAATTTCCAATAAAAAGCTCCAAAAAGGGGGGGTTTTCCTTGTTAGCCAAACTCTCCAAATTGGTCCAAACCTGAGATTATCCTCCATAAACAGCAAGAGGGAGACAATTAGAATCTAATGCAAGTGGTTTGAGCCAAATAGGAGTTAAAATGGGAAAGTTATGGATTGGGGAAGATGGTTATACCTCTTTCTTCGAAGCTTGAGAGAAAAAATAATAAAGAGGCAAAAGCAAATGGAAGAGGCATTAAATAGGGTGTGAAACCCTAGGTTGGCTGCCATGGGCTGATTAAGGTGAGGGTTTGCTACATGGTGTGGGCCTATGGGCTTTAAGTCTCAAGTCATTAGTCATGACTTATGAAGTCATAAGCCATTCTAGCCTAATCAACTCCTAAACTCTCCAAACAAGTTCCCATGAGTTAAACCTCACTAACTTAGGTCAAACCAAGGTTACTTAATCTAACCAAGTGGCCATAACCTAGGTTAGTCTCCTAGTCAACACTAGTCAAAGTCAACTATAGGCCCAAAATCAATTATACTAAAAATCTCTAAAAATCACTAAAAATCACATTAATTATAATAAATCTAAATAATAAATAATAATTCCCAAAATTATAAAAATGACTAAAATACCCCTTAATCTAGAAATGATAAATGAAATACCCTAATCACATAGCTAGGCTCTAGGGTTACACTAGCAAGACACCAAATCATAAGTCATGATTTAAAATAGTTTTTAAAATGATTAAAAATAATAAAAATTATATAAAATTTTAAATACCATAATTAAATAAATTAAAATACAAAATTTCAAAATTACCCTCATCTGAAAAAACTGGGTGTTACAATCCTACCCACCTTATAAAAATTTCGTCCTCGAAATTAAGATGGTAGCAGTCCTTCTAGGTCAAACACCCCACAATCAAAGTCTCAAACATACCGTCAGATAATCATATACGTCTGTCCAAAATCATGATACTCAGAATCTTCGTCGTGCTAGTGAGCAAGGCTACGATAATCACAGAGTCCTCGACTAAGGCACATACCACTAGAATCATGGTATTTAAAATTTTTGCATTGTCGCATGCTTGGCAGCGAAAACCTTAAATTCTTACACCCGAGAAATATGTCCTAAATCTGACTATATGTCCTCACTATGCCAGCTAAACACGACCATCGAAGATTCTAGATTTCATAACTGAGGTGACCTAGCCCATATGATTCATCTCAGAAGAAAATCAAACATAACATAAGAACTACAGGACAAAATTGATAAATTGACAAGGAACAGAGGGAATCAAAATTTCAAGACAGTTATAAGAGGCAATTACAGAATTTGAGTCAAAAGAACGGAACCTGCAACTAGATCTCCAACGGCCTGAGCATCCTCGACTGTCCTGGCGAAAGCTCGCCCTTGCTGGCCTCCCCTGGCCTGCTGCTGATGCTGCATGTACCTCTGCTGCTGAGTCGGTAAGGGTAATCCCCTCTGCTGGCCTACCGGGGCCCTAGCTCCTGCTTCCTGAACTGTCTGTCCCGATGACTCGGGACACTCTCTCAGACGATGATCGGATCCTCCGCAAAGCAAACATCTGCCCAGCCTCTTCCGGCATTCGCCCCAATCGTGTCCTGGTCTCTTGCAAAAAGGGCAAATGATAACAAGCTACTGTCTCGGGGTCTGCTGCTGCCTCTACGGCTGCTGCGCCTGCTGAAAGGGTACACGGTCCTGAAACTGTCGCTGCTGAAGGTAGACCCTCAGCTGCTGGTACTGCTGCTGAAACTGTAGAGGTAGCATCTGCTGCTGAAACTGTAGGGGTGGCATCTGCTGTGGATACTGTGGCTGAATCTGCAAGCGGGGAATCTGATGCGGATACTGCTGCTGAATCTGCAGGTGGGGCCTCTTGGCCGGGCCCGCACTGCCACTAGCTCCCTGAGTGTCTCGCATCCTCTTCTCCTTCAGCCCAAGATCATCCTCCGCTGTCATGGCTCCTACCAGAATCTGCTCGAAAGTGGCATCGCGGTCGCTCTTGGTATATGACTTGATCTCTCCGATCAAATCCCTGCGGAACCTCCTCGCCTTCCCGACCTCGGTAAGATCCTCGATGAATCTGCCCAAATGGTTGAACTCTCCAGTGTACTCCTCAACGGTCTGGTTTCCCTGAACCAAACTCTCGAACTGTGCCTCCAAAGCACGGAGTGCAGTATCGGGAAAGAATTTCTCCTTGAATAGTTTCTTGAACGCTGCCCAAGTCTGACCGGCTGTACCAACCCTCGGGTCCGTCTGGTACCAGGTACAGGCCAAGTCTTGCATCTGACTGGCGGCTGCCTTGATCTATAATCATGCTGGTATCTATGCCAATCGGAATATCTCCTCAATGTGCTCTATCCAATCGTCAGTGTATATGATGCCCTCTGTACCCTTGAAGTCTCGGGGTCCCATCTTCTTGAAGGAATGGATGTCTGGAGTCCTCGGCTGATACGGCTGCATCTAGCCTCCCTGTGGCTGAGCAGCCACCAGCTCTACTGTCGTCCTGACCAACTGGCGAGTATCTTGTATGCTCTGCCGGATATCAGCAGACTGGCTCTGCTGTATCTGCTGCTGAAACTCCAAGAATCGCTGGAAGAGGGTAAACACCTTAGCCGCATCTACTGTCTCTGACGGTAACTGCTGCTAGTACATATCTGAAATGGCGGAGGAAGACCTCCGGACAGGTGAAGGTGCGCTCCCAAAAGCTGTAAAAGCTCCTATATGAGCAGAAATAGGGGGTGATGTGGTCCCAGCGTCCACGATCAGACGAGGGGTGGTAGGCCTCTCACCAGCGTCTGTTGGGCCAGAGCGATACGATCGTGTCTCGATCACCATCCGGGAGACAGATCAAACAAGGAATCAATACTGAGATAGAATCGATAATTCAAGGGAGGACAGTTATTCAAGGAAGCAATCTTCAACAGGAATTTAGATGGCAGGAATCTAGTTAAGATTTTTTTTTCCTAATGTGATTGAGTACCTCGAAATAATCCTAATCCTACTGCAGGCTGCAGTGGTACTCTAGTTCGAAAACCACTACACAAACTCGACCTGCATGGACCACCACTAAAAACGTGTCACGACTCGCACCCACTGTGAGGGTACGAGAGCGTAACAACGCCCAGCCTACGCCGCAGTGTCGACGGTAGAACGCTGTTCTAGGTCAAACTATAACTAACATAATATGAATACTCTCCATAAGGAGGCCAACACAGAGGTACAACTCAATCACAATCTAGAGATAGTATATGGCACGATAAAATAGATAAGAAAATCCTCAACTGAGGTACAACGAAAATGAATAACAAAACTCAACATCTCTAAAAAAATATACAACTCTGGAATCCAGGACAACAACTAAACATGAAAAGGAAACAGTCTAAGCCATCTATACTAAGCAAGGTATCGTCCTCAGCAGCTGCCTGAACCTCCCCAGGGGTCCAGGTCGCGAGTGTCATCTAGGCAAGCTCCAAGTAAGGGGTGCAGGGTTCCTCATCATCCTCTATAAAATTTTCAACAGGTCCAGTCAGGACGGAAGCGAGCACAATACATCTCAGCAGTTCATAGCAGGTTAGAAAATATAATCATGCAGTAAAGTAAGATATAGATACGGAAAGAAATGCAGTATGTAAACAGAGATAGGACTGTAATAGAAATATCTACTATAAGTAGAGAGCTACCAGTGACTAGTGATTTAGAGCACAAAGTCGACATGTGAACGGCTTGATTTGTACATGGCTATACTAAAGAGGCGCACATGGCTATTCTACTTTGGAATTGTTCACATGGCTATTTATACTCCTCCGTACCCCCAATTAATACACAAGGATCCAATCAGGTTATGTTATGATTCTATGTAACGGCCCTCGAAGGGTGGTAAGCCTCCAAAGGGTGATAAGCCCCCGAAGGGTGATAAGCCCCCGAAGGGTGGTACATAGTAGTCCCATAAATGAGGATTCTGGGAAACCCAATAAATGGGATAAGGATTCAAAGAAGACTCTGTGATTATATGAGTATATGTCACAAGTGATCAAAGAACCAAAGAAGCATAGTGATACGCCATGTAAGTGAAACGCACAGAACATAGAGTACCCCGATGCTCCCTGAAGGGATAACATCTCAAGAAGGGATCCATATAGTACTAATCCGTGTGACCAACGTGACAGTATCAAGTAAAGTAATTTAATGCAGAAAATAATTCTAAGCAGGATATGAAATGATCAGAAAATGTACTGGCCTGGTATCTGAATAGCTGTGAAAATGTACTGTCCGAGATGAGGTACCAGACTCCTAGTCAGAGCAACACAAGTCAAGATGTATACAGAGGGTGACATATGAAATGAACAATGCATCTGCATGCTGTCTAGGTCAAACTAGACTAAAGTCAACACTTGGTCAACTTTAGTCAACCACACTGGTCAAACTAGGTCAACTAGACCACTCCTAAGTCAAACAAGTCTAATAAGTCTCACTAGGCCTAACCAAGCCTAGGCTAGTACTCTACATCAATCCCCAAGGCTATACAAGCCAACTGCACACCTATACTGGCCTTCAAACCACACACACAAGCAATGAGCCATAGGCATACATCCCTAGGCAATATCATGCCTATATACCAAACACATTCTACATAAACACATATTAACACATATATCTAATTAATATAATACACACATATTATAATATATAGGATACATGATAATATATGTATCACCCATATATATATATATATATATATATATATATATATATATATATATATATATATATATATATATATATATATATATATATATATATATATATATATATGTATCACCCATATATATATATGTATCACCCATATATATATATACATATATATATACACACATATGTCACGACCCGCACCCTGTGTAGGGGCACGAGAAGTGGGTACGTCCAGCCTACGCCGCAGTGTCGGCGGTAGAACGCTGTCCTAGATTGCTAACTAATCTCATGCAGTGTATATAATGTACTTGCCAAGATCTCAACTCCGAAGGGAGGACAAGTAAAAGAGATGATATACTCAATCACAGTCTAAGCACGATAAGATAACACAGAAATCTAGATACCAACTAACAACAACAGAAATTAAACTACTAAAATAATAACAACAATGTCTCAAACAAACTCTAATACAACTCAATATCTCAAGTTTAATACAACAAGCTCAAAACATGAAAGCTAAGTAAGTCTACTAGCTAACTCCTGAATCACTCCTGAGAGTCGGAACCAAAGGTAGCTAATCCCTCGCCAGGTCCATGGTAAGTAGGGCATGTATCGTCAGGAGTATCATCTGTAATATTTTCAACAGGTCCAATCAGGACAGGAACGAGCACATCTCATCTAGAAATCCCAAGTAAATGACAAAGACTATAAAGCAGTTTTTAGACAGTTATACAGATGAGCATGGCAGTTTTATACAGATAATGATGTAGAGAAACAGTGAGGGTACAAGGGAAGTAAAGTAACTAACAAGAGAAGAAATCATGGCAAAGAAGACTGTAGTAAACTAGCTGAACTAGAATAACATGGTATAAGTCCAGACAGTATAAAATGTAATCCCAGTATGAGTCCAGTCCATATAATCCAATACTAGATAATTCCAGTACAGATGAGTCCAGTAAAAATGAGTCCAGAAGTGATCCATGATTCCAGGGTAAGTCCAGACTATACTCTAACAGTGTGTTTTAAAATACTGAGATCAACATGTAAACGGCTAGGGGTAATCAGGCACATCGCACACTCGGCCAAGTGTGGGATGGCTAGCATTCCAGAATAGTTCCAAGGGAGGTGGTTCCAGATTTTAGGTATGTTCACATGTCTACTCAAGTATTTCTCCGCCCACAAATGAATCCATAATCCAACACTACAACCAGTATGAGTCCAGCCAATGATTCCAGAAATGATTCCAGTAGGGTGATGCCAGTAGTGATTTCAGATATAGAGGCCAGATATGAATAAATGAGTGTCGCATGTAATGGGTCCAGCAATACTAATCGTGTTTGTACAGAGAATCACATATAGCTAACTAGAACTGAAATACAGTAAATGACAAGTAATGAAAGAACTATCAGAGAATGTACTCGCCTGACACTCTGGAAGAGTAGTATAATATCAGATGTCTGTACCAGGGTCACAATGTCCTAAAATAGAGCAATACAGTTATGACATGTCTAATATGAAGGTAAATGAAATCTACAATGCAATCTATATGAATTCTAAGCCAATCTAGGTCAAAGTCAAACTTGGTCAACTCTACAGTCAATCTAAGTCAAATCAAGTCATATTAGGTCACAGGGAATCAAACTAAGTCAAATAGAGTCAAACAAGGTCAAACAAGTCAAGGTTAGTCAAATCTAGGTCTACTAGTTAGGGTTTAGTCAAACTAGTCATTCTAGGTTAGTTCAAGTCAAACTAGGTTGATTAGGTCAAGTTTGACCTAAGGTTGACCTTGGTCAACACTTGGTCAAACAAGGGGTAAACTAGTTAAGTCATGGGTATTTGGTCAATTAGGGTTAGCCCTAATGGCCATAGGCTAATAGCTATAGCCCATAGGCTAGTAGCTTAGGTCAACTAGTTCTAGGTTTACCTATATAGATATATATATATACATACACTATATAATGTAAAACCTATATATATAGCCACTATATATAAATACCCATATACCCCACATATATATATAACCGTATATACACACTACAATATATATATAACATATATACATACATATATAGATAGCTATAATATATACATATATATACATTCCACATATATATATAAACCCATATATATATCCTCAACTATATATATACCCAAACCCACATATATATATATAACACTATATATATCTAGTAAATATATATATATCATATATATGTATACATATATATGTATTCACAAACTTACCCATAATATATATATATATATATATATATATATATATATATATATATATATATATATATATATATATATATATATATATATAGGGAGAGAAGTGAGAGTGCAAGAGAGAGAGAGAGAGACTGAAAGAGAGAGTGACAGAGAACAGGAAAGGGGGAAAAGGGGTTCCAGTTTTCTGGAACCAAGAAACTAGCCCCCACACAACACACACAAACCTACATGTATATACACATGTACACACTTGAGTATACACCCAATTTCCTCCCACATACTCACATACATATATACTACACATTTATATACTAAAAACATACAAATACAAGTATAAAACATAACAAAAATCAAATCGAAATTCATTTTTGAAAATTGGAATCTAACCCAAAATCTGGAAACTGTGGACTGTGTGTTCGAGAAGGGGTAAACCCAATTTCTCGACCCAAACCGAGCTATGGCTCGAAACCAATGGTTGGTAAGTGATGCCCCATGTGTACACGTGTCATGTGTGTCAATGGAGGTCCACCACGACACGACACGGCGTGTCTAAACACGTGATTTCCAAATCGGGTAAACTGGGATACACGAACACAGTGCACAGCGTCGTGCACGTGTTCACGTGTCTCGTGGACACACCATGAGACACGACACGACTCGTGGTCACACACACGTGTAGCCCACATATAGGGCTACACGATGGACACTCTGTTACGTGTCCACGTGTCGTATAGGGTCGACACGAGACCCGTATCAGTCGAGGAAACTCGACTGATACGCGCGGTTTGGACCGCGTCGTGCAGAGATGCACACGTCTCGTGCTCGCGACACAGGACACGACGCATCTCGTGGTCGTGTCCTCGTGTACGCCACATGAAGGGCTACACATTAGTGTCATCACGAGGTGTGCACGTGGCGTGTCCGTACGACACGACACGCTCGAAATGTGCTCTGTGCAGTGCAAAATCCGTGTTCGTGTCAGAGCTCTCTCGACATGACACGAGAGGTCGTGATATTTGAGGAGGGGCTTGTCAGTGATGGCCCCCACCTCTGTGTCAATTTCCACGTGTCCACGTGTCCAATTCGTGGAGAAATCAGTGTCGGGTAGCAGGGGATTAAACTGTGCACAGTGCTGTGTCCAACTCGTGTGTTCGTGTCCAATTTGGACACGGACACGATACAATTTTGTGCTCAGTGATGGGGTTCTGTGATCTACACCTATAGGGCTAGAAAATTGTTCAATAGTTTTCGAAATCATTAACATTTCATTCACTGAGGCAATTCATCAAACACTTCATTAAAAACCTAGATACGTGTCCGATACGGACACCAAACCAACTCTAAATCCTACCAAACTTGACACACAGAACCCTAGTACCTAGATGCATGCAAATATGAAGAGAAAACACAAATTTAATAAAGTTTATGGGCATTTACCTATGAGTGCAAAACTCAAGGAAAATAAGGTTTTGGGGGGGTGTCCTCTTCAACTTAGGGATGCCCAAAGCTCACAAAATCCTTGATAGCAGGCCCTAGATAGTATCCTCTAGTGTAGGGGAGTCCAATGCAAGAAACTAGAGGTGATTTGGATCAAAATTGATCAAGTTGTGGTCTTGTGTAGGAAATAGATTTTCTAAGGTTAAATTTCATGTAAAATGATCATAAATAATTGTGGGGGGGTTAATATAGGATGTGGGCTGCTAGGGGGGTGCCCTTGGCTGCCATGGGGGTAGGGGGGGTGTCCTACCACTTGCAAACTTAGCCCTTAAGTCTTTGACTAAGGGGGGGTTAGATATTTAGGTTCTAAATATCTAAAAAGTGAAATATCTAGATATTTATCTAACTAGATATTTATACCTAAGGCTAATATCTAATCATTAGTCTTCTAGGTTAGTGGCTAACCTCTAGATTAGTGCTAAACTAGGTTAGGAGCTAACATGACACTAATCAAATAATTAGTTAATAATAAAACACATAAATACAAATAATTCCAAATAATTCCTAAAAAAATTACCAAAATACCCTTTAGGCCAAAAAGCCCTAATTTGATGTTCTAAACCTATGGCTAGGCTCACATGATCATGGTTAGTCTCTAGGTTAGAGAAAACTAGGGTTTACACTAAGTTATACTAACCAAAATCACAAAGTCATAAGTCATAACTTAGCATGACTTTAGAAATGGTTTAACTTAACTAAAATCACCAGAAAATCATACCATGACTAAAATACCACTAATAAATAATAAAAATAATAAATTTTCAAAAATCCCCAATTTCAGAAAATAGGATGTTACAAGTCTACTCACCTTAAAATAATTTCGTCCTCGAAATTTAGATGGTCGTACTCTTTCTAGGTCAAACCTCCAACAATCAGGGTCGAGGCTACTACCTAGCAACATACAAGGTCAACAAGCAATATATGGGTAGTAGACCTATACTGGGTCATGTCCAAAAATTGGCTGGCAGTTTTAGGTCATAAGGTGTCCTCAATTCAAATCGAAATCAAGTAACTCCATGGGGTAAATCAGGATGGAGCCTTGGGTCAGGAAAATCGTACTAAACAAATGAAGCACACAATGGTATGCCTGAATGGGATACTAAGGTCATGGGTGTAGTATGTCATGTCTAGGTTACGTATGTGAAGTCAGTTTTGAGAAAACAACTAATCTTGTGCTCCTAATTTAAAAGTCACGGTAATGTACCTATGATGATCATAATTTAGAGTGGGAAAGGTCTATGGTCTAAATTAAGCCAGAAATTGTGGTGTAATAGTAGTACCAGGGGAACAGGTTAAATGGAACAGTCTGTGGTCTCATCTAGGTGCACTAGTCATTCTAGATCAATACTGTCCTATGGTATCAAAACGTACAAGCAATCTAAAGTGTCCTAATTGGGAAGATAAGAAAACAACAATCATGAAGGCTATAGGGTCGTCTACCATCCTATATGAAAATAGGTCATTAACAAGTGAAAAATTATTAAAGTTACCCTTCCATAAAAAGAAAATTGAAAGTTTAGGTACAAACAATCACAAATAGATTTTTGTCTTGACACGATCTAAGTTGATCAATTTCAGGATAAATCGAGATTGGGCAAGATGGGAAATCAATGAAATCAAGTTTGAGCACGAACATCCAATGATGAAGATCCAGGTCATGATTAAATTTAATCCAACTGGATATGAATACGAGGTTCATAGGCGATAAAATAATTCCAAGGAGAATTGTCAAGGCTGTTGCAGATAAGATTCTAAGGCAAGTTTAACTATGTCTTCATCCACGTAGATTAATATATGAAAAAGCGAACCAAAACGCAATAGGTTGATCAGACCATCATGCGCCAGTTCTGATTAGATAATATGTTAGTGGGTGTATACCCAATAAAATATATCATGATCAAGCTCGAAAAGGATAAGCTTGTAAAACTTAAGGATAAATTTATAGCATAAGATATAAGTAAGGGTGGAAATGATGAAAGAAGATACATAGTCCAAGATCCTTAACCAATCGGGTCAAGTATTCAAAGTAAGGTACAAGGATGATAGTATCGAGAAGGACAATATGAAATAGATTATACAGATTTGAACAAAAGTCAGTAGATTCAAATCCTTGGAAATTTCCTAGTTGTGATTGAGTATCCTCTCTCTAAGCCTATTATCAAATTCTATCACAGGCTGTAGTGATACTCTAGTTCGAATACCACTACATAAACTCGAGACCTGCATGGGCCACCACTAAAAACGTGTCACGACCCGCACCCTGTGTAGGGGCACGAGAAGTGGGTACGTCCAGCCTACGCCGCAGTGTCGGCGGTAGAACGCTGTCCTAGGTTGCTAACTAATCTCATGCAGTGTATATAATGTACTTGCCAAGATCTCAACTCCGAAGGGAGGACAAGTAAAAGATATGATATACTCAATCACAGTCTAAGCACGATAAGATAACACAGAAATCTAGATACCAACTAACAACAACAGAAATTAAACTACTAAAATAATAACAACAATGTCTCAAACAAACTCTAATACAACTCAATATCTCAAGTTTAATACAACAAGCTCAAAACATGAAAGCTAAGTAAGTCTACTAGCTAACTCCTGAATCACTCCTGAGAGTCGGAACCAAAGGTAGCTAATCCCTCGCAAGGTCCATGGTAAGTAGGGCATGTGTCGTCAGGAGTATCATCTGTAATATTTTCAACAGGTCCAATCAGGACAGGAACGAGCACATCTCATCTAGAAATCCCAAGTAAATGACAAAGACTATAAAGCAGTTTTTAGATAGTTATACAGATGAGCATGGCAGTTTTATACTGATAATGATGTAGAGAAACAGTGAGGGTACAAGGGAAGTAAAGTAACTAACAAGAGAAGAAATCATGACAAAGAAGACTGTAGTAAACTAGCTGAACTAGAATAACATGGTATAAGTCCAGACAGTATAAAATGTAATCCCAGTATGAGTCCAGTCCATATAATCCAATACTAGATGATTCCAGTACAGATGAGTCCAGTAAAAATGAGTCCAGAAGTGATCCATGATTCCAGGGTAAGTCCAGACTATACTCTAACAGTGTGTTTTAAAATACTGAGATCAACATGTAAACGGCTAGGGGTAATCAGGCACATCGCACACTCGGCCAAGTGTGGGATGGCTAGCATTCCAGAATAGTTCCAAGGGAGGTGGTTTCAGATTTTAGGTATGTTCACATGTCTACTCAAGTATTTCCCCGCCCACAAATGAATCCATAATCCAACACTACAACCAGTATGAGTCCAGCCAATGATTCCAGAAATGATTCCAGTAGGGTGATGCCAGTAGTGATTCCAGATATAGAGGCCAGACATGAATAAATGAGTGTCGCATGTAATGGATCCAGCAATACTAATCGTATTTGTACAGAGAATCACATATAGCTAACTAGAACTGAAATACAGTAAATGACAAGTAATGAAAGAACTATCAGAGAATGTACTCGCCTGACACTCTGGAAGAGTAGTATAATATCAGATGTCTGTACCAGGGTCACAATGTCCTAAAATAGAGCAATACAGTTATGACATGTCTAATATGAAGGTAAATGAAATCTACAATGCAATCTATATGAATTCTAAGCCAATCTAGGTCAAAGTCAAACTTGGTCAACTCTACAGTCAATCTAAGTCAAATCAAGTCATATTAGGTCACAGGGAATCAAACTAAGTCAAATAGAGTCAAACAAGGTCAAACAAGTCAAGGTTAGTCAAATCTAGGTCTACTAGTTAGGGTTTAGTCAAACTAGTCATTCTAGGTTAGTTCAAGTCAAACTAGGTTGATTAGGTCAAGTTTGACCTAAGGTTGACCTTGGTCAACACTTGGTCAAACAAGGGGTAAACTAGTTAAGTCATGGGTATTTGGTCAATTAGGGTTAGCCCTAATGGCCATAGGCTAATAGCTATAGCCCATAGGCTAGTAGCTTAGGTCAACTAGTTCTAGGTTTACCTATATAGATATATATATATACATACACTATATAATGTAAAACCTATATATATAGCCACTATATATAAATACCCATATACCCCACATATATATATAACCGTATATACACACTACAATATATATAACATATATACATACATATATAGATAGCTATAATATATACATATATATACATTCCACATATATATATAAACCCATATATATATCCTCAACTATATATATACCCAAACCCACATATATATATATAACACTATATATATCTAGTAAATATATATATATCATATATATGTATACATATATATGTATTCACAAACTTACCCATAATATATATATATATATATATATATATATATATATATATATATATATATATATATATATATATATATATATATATATATATAGGGAGAGAAGTGAGAGTGCAAGAGAGAGAGAGAGAGACTGAAAGAGAGAGTGACAGAGAACAGGAAAGGGGGAAAAGGGGTTCCAGTTTTCTGGAACCAAGAAACTAGCCCCCACACAACACACACAAACCTACATGTATATACACATGTACACACTTGAGTATACACCCAATTTCCTCCCACATACTCACATACATATATACTACACATTTATATACTAAAAACATACAAATACAAGTATAAAACATAACAAAAATCAAATCGAAATTCATTTTTGAAAACTGGAATCTAACCCAAAATCTGGAAACTGTGGACTGTGTGTTCGAGAAGGGGTAAACCCAATTTCTCGACCCAAACCGAGCTATGGCTCGAAACCAATGGTTGGTAAGTGATGCCCCATGTGTACACGTGTCATGTGTGTCAATGGCGGTCCACCACGACACGACACGGCGTGTCCAAACACGTGATTTCCAAATCGGGTAAACTGGGATACACGAACACAGTGCACAGCGTCGTGCACGTGTTCACGTGTCTCGTGGACACACCACGAGACACGACACGACTCGTGGTCACACACACGTGTAGCCCACATATAGGGCTACACGATGGACACTCTGTTACGTGTCCACGTGTCGTATAGGGTCGACACGAGACCCGTATCAGTCGAGGAAACTCGACTGATACGCGCGGTTTGGACTGCGTCGTGCAGAGATGCACACGTCTCGTGCTCGCGACACAGGACACGACGCATCTCGTGGTCGTGTCCTCGTGTACGCCACATGAAGGGCTACACATTAGTGTCATCACGAGGTGTCCATGTGGCGTGTCCGTGCGACACGACACGCTCGAAATGTGCTCTGTGCAGTGCGCACAGTGCAGTGCAAAATCCGTGTTCGTGTCAGAGCTCTCTCGACACGACACGAGAGGTCGTGATATTTGAGGGGAGGCTTGTCAGTGATGGCCCCCACCTCTGTGTCAATTTCCACGTGTCCACGTGTCCAATTCGTGGAGAAATCAGTATCGGGTAGCAGGGGATTAAACTGTGCACAGTGTTGTGTCCAACTCGTGTGTTCGTGTCCAATTTGGACACGGACACGATACGATTTTGTGCTCAGTGATGGGGTTCTGTGATCTACACCTATAGGGCTAGAAAATTGTTCAATAGTTTTCGAAATCATTAACATTTCATTCACTGAGGTAATTCATCAAACACTTCATTAAAAACCTAGATACGTGTCCGATACGGACACCAAACCAACTCTAAATCCTACCAAACTTGACACACAGTACCCTAGTACCTAGATGCATGCAAATATGAAGAGAAAACACAAATTTAACAAAGTTTATCGGCATTTACCTATGAGTGCAAAACTTAAGGCAAACAAGGTTTTGGGGGGGTGTCCTCTTCAACTTAGGGATGCCCAAAGCTCACGAAATCCTTGATAGCAGGCCCTAGATAGTATCCTCTAGTGTAGGGGAGTCCAATGCAAGAAACTAGAGGTGATTTGGATCAAAATTGATCAAGTTGTGGTCTTGTGTAGGAAATGGATTTTCTAAGGTTAAATTTCATGTAAAATGATCATGAATAATTGTGGGAGGGTTAATATAGGATGTGGGCTGCTAGGGGGGTGCCCTTGGCTGCCATGGGGGTAGGGGGGTGTCCTACCACTTGCAAACTTAGCCCTTAAGTCTTTGACTAAGGGGGGGTTAGATATTTAGGTTCTAAATATCTAAAAAGTGAAATATCTAGATATTTATCTAACTAGATATTTATACCTAAGGCTAATATCTAATCATTAGTCTTCTAGGTTAGTGGCTAACCTCTAGATTAGTGCTAAACTAGGTTAGGAGCTAACATGACACTAATCAAATAATTAGTTAATAATAAAACACATAAATACAAATAATTCCAAATAATTCCTAAAAAAAATTACCAAAATACCCTTTAGGCCAAAAAGCCCTAATTTGATGTTCTAAACCTATGGCTAGGCTCACATGATCATGGTTAGTCTCTAGGTTAGAGAAAACTAGGGTTTACACTAAGTTATACTAACCAAAATCACAAAGTCATAAGTCATAACTTAGCATGACTTTAGAAATGGTTTAACTTAACTAAAATCACCAGAAAATCATACCATGACTAAAATACCACTAATAAATAATAAAAATAATAAATTTTCAAAAATCCCCAATTTCAGAAAACAGGGTGTTACAACATACATAGAAGGATAGGTAAAGGCAATGTGTTGTGTACATGTGTTTCCTGTGTGTGTGGGTGAACAGGTAAAATAGGAAAACAGTGAGGTGAATTCATGAGAGTGTAGACATGTAATAGAGTGTGTGAGGGAAAACAATGTGTAAATAGTAATGTGGGTTTGGGTGTGTGTGACTCATGAGTGAGTGTGTGTGTGTAGAGAGATGTATGATAGTACATGACAGTGTGTGATGAAATAGGAATAGGGAATCAGTAATTACATGGGGTATAATACCCTGAATAGAACAGTGTAGGCAAAGCAAACAGTGTACTTGTGCTAATTTGAAATCAGGAAATGTGTTTAATGTGTCTAGGAAACAGGGAAATACAATGTTAGGAATGTGAGCATGTGAAAACAGTGGCAGGAATTATCATCTCAGGTTATAGCTATTAAACCATTCAAACTCGATTAAGTAGGAAGGGGATATCCTGTGTGTTTGGTTAAGTTCCAAATCTCAGTTTTCCATTCAAAACAGTGCACATTCAACTCTTTCTTTATTCTCAGATTTTGTATCACAAAACAGTGTATCAATCTATGTATTCAATCCAATGAAAACCAAAGCCCACAATGCAATCTCAGGAATGATTTCAAAATCAGTGAATGGGGTGATAACTTAGGAAATCAAATAATGACAGTTCAAAATCAATGAAATCTTTGACAGTTAACAACCTTAATCAAATCCCCTTGTTCAACAACACTATAAGGATTCAACATAGGAATTAACATTCAAGAATCCATTTTCTGATTTGTATGCATATAACTACCAATTAAAACAAGGCTCAACCAAAGTGAAATCAAGGCATGAACCCCAAACTCAGTTCACTGTTTTATTCATGTGTGTGTGTATTAGTGTCAATCTCAGTTTTGAATCAAGCATCAGTTTAGAACAGGATTCAAATGACAGTTCTCATTAACTAACAGTGGGTTAACACAAAACAAATGGATTTAACATGACAATTCTTACATTCAAATCAGTTTTTAGAAAACTGAAATTGAAGCCTGCTGGGAATTAAAATCAGTTTTCAGAGTGGTCAGTTGACAGGGCAATTAACAGTTCAACACTTCAAAATCACATTCGAAAACCAAAACCTTTCACCAATCAATAACCCACATTGTAGTAATGTAGATTCACATGTACATGGATTAAAATCTCAGGAATACAATAACAAAATCTAATAAAACATGGAAGTAGAACTTCACTTTAAAAACCAAGCACAGTTCCTCCTCAGGTTAATGGTGTATGGAAAAACTGTGTCAACTCTCAGTTTTACATTTCCAGTTAGCAATACCATAAATTCTCAGGTAAACAGTTGAACCTAGTCCATTCGTATCAGAAATTGACAGTCCCATCAACCCATGAATCAGTTAGCAAACCCCAAAACCCATTTTCGAAACCCATTGCTCCTAAAAATCACTCACTAACATAAACATCATTCATCTAACATGTAGGTGAGTCTAATCTATCATTACAGTAACATTAAATCAGAAAAAGATACAATTCAAACCCAGAATTTCATTTCAACCAAGGTGTATCAGTGAACCCCAATTTCAAACCCAAAATACATTGAAAATCAAATATATTGCAAAACAAAAGGTTGGTAAATCATGTCTCATAGTTGTAGGTGTCAGAGGTGTCTTCGTGTCCAGGAAACTGGACACGAATCGTGTCCAAAACACTACACGAACACAGACTCGAAACTGTGTACAAACAGTATCGTGCACGCGTGCACGTGTCTGTAGAACACGACAAACGTCACGACACAACACGTGGGTGTGCACACGTGTACGCCTAGACTAGGGGGACGTGTACATATGTCTGTATCGTGTCCACGTGAGTCGTGTCAGGAGTAAAAAGGTCGTATCAGACGCGAATTTCCGCGTGTGTGCACAGTGCACGAATCAGTGCGGGCTTGATTGCTCCCAAACCATTCAACAAGGTTCTTCGAAACTTTGTAGGCCTTGTGTCAGTCATGTAGGGAGTCCCCATGTCAAATTTCGTGGCATGAAGTGTCGTGTCCAGAGCAAACCAGGACACGGGCAGCAGGGCACTGTGCGCAGCCTGCTGCACACGTGTGCATGTCCAATCCCGACATGAAAAAGACACGAAAGTAATCTCAGTCTTCACAAACATTGCTACACATACCTAGATCTAGAGATCCATGAAATTAGAATTCAAAAATATGAAAAATAAATCCTTTTGTGGCATTTTCACAAACACATACACATATACCAAGACACGTGTCCGATACGGACACCAAACGAACACGAATCGACACAACACCAATACCTACGGCTATGGGACACCTAGGGCTTCCTATCCATGCAAAGAAAACAAAATTTGGTGGAGGGAATAGGGATTTACCTATATATTCAATTTCCAATAAAAAGCTCCAAAAAGGGGGGATTTCTTCTTGTTAGCCAAACTCTCCAAATTGGTCCAAACCTGAGATTATCCTCCATAAACAGCAAGAGGAGACAATTAGAATCTAATGCAAGTGGTTTGAGCCAAATAGGAGTTAAAATGGAAAAGTTATGGATTGGGGAAGATGGTTATACCTCTTTCTTCAAAGCTTAAGAGAAAAAATAATAAAGAGGCAAAAGAAAATGGAAGAGACATTAAATAGGGTGTGAAACCCTAGGTTGGCTGCCATGGGCTGATTAGGGTGAGGGTTTGCTACATGGTGTGGGCCTATGGGCTTTAAGTCTCAAGTCATTAGTCATGACTTATGAAGTCATAAGCCATTCTAGCCTAATCAACTCCTAAACTCTCCAAACAAGTTTCCATGAGTTAAACCTTACTAACTTAGGTCAAACCAAGGTTACTTAACCTAACCAAGTGGCCATAACCTAGGTTAGTCTCTAGGTTAGTCTCCTAGTCAACACTAGTCAAAGTCAACTATAGGCCCAAAATCAATTATACTAAAAATCTCTAAAAATCACTAAAAATCACATTAATTATAATAAATAATAATTCCCAAAATTACAAAAATGACTAAAATACCCCTCAATCTAGAAATGATAAATGAAATACCCTAATCACATAGCTAGGCTCTAGGGTTACACTAGCAAGACACCAAATCATAAGTCATGATTTAAAATAGTTTTTAAAATGATTAAAAATCAATAAAAATTATATAAAATTTTAAATACCATAATTAAATAAATTAAAATATAAAATTTCAAAATTACCCTCATCTGGAAAAACTGGGTGTTACAGGATATGAAGATGATCGTGTCGGTGACATGTTACATGACTGACGAGATAACTACATCGGTACGATGTTTGGCGACTAGGGAAGAACAATGTTCTTATTTGCTAAGATCAGTTCTACGATGGTTATTCTTATCAACATAGCGATCTTGGGTATGGTATATATGATATAGGAGATAACCTTAAATTGAATGTTGATATCTAGATCTTTTATAAAGATCTCTACATCGACAAGATCATATTGGTTGTTAGAGATGAACCATGATCTTTGATTACATAGAGATTTTTGCGAACAAGAAGGTGAATTGGTAGCCTTTCGATCGAAGTCAGGGGCATCAACTTGATGGGGTAGGTTGTAGCATGAGCGTAGACGAGACATGAAGAGGTGCAACACCTCATGAGAGAAGATGGAAAAGAAGTTAAAAACGTACTTCTACCTGATGACTACGAGCATCACATTTTGTATTAGTGCTAGAGGTATTAATAAGGGTAAGGGAGTGTCATCGAGTACATCATGAAGATTTGCATCTTGACGAGCAGAACCACCTTGATGAGACCAAATGGCAAGAGGTATCTCGCTTTCATATATAGGCTCAAACTGGTGATTTTAAATCGAATCGGATCTCAATACATCCCTGACCTAATAGAGGTCAGGAAGCAGGCTTTACAGGCGACATTGTAGTAATAAAAGTGGCAGTCAAATGGTCGGTCCAAGTGGCAATAGGAGGCATGGAGCGGCTTAAGAACAAGGCCGCGTGAGAAGCACCCAAAGATGATAGGGCGACAGAAAAGGTAACGGGAAAGCAACCTATTGAGACAACTACTCGACCCAATAACCCATATGCAAAACCTATCATTGGCAAGTATTTCAAGTGTAATAAGTCGAGTCATCGTTCAAGTGATTGTCCACAGAGAAAGCATGTGGCTTACGCTGATTGTGAGGAATCTAATGAAGAAGCAAATGACAATGACATCTGCTGCCCCAGAGATTCCAAGGAGGAAAAAGTGACTCTAGTTTGGTGCAGAAAATACGAAGACTCGATGATTCTTCAGAATGGAACATGCTCTTCCAAACCCGTTTCACCATCAACGGTAAACAATCTGGAGTGGTGGTTGACAATAGTAGCCAAGAGAATATTATCAGCCAATAGATGGTCAAAGCATCAAGGTTGGTGTTGGAGGCGTACCCGGACCCATACTCTATCAAGTGGTCTTAGAGGTTGCTGAGTATTAGAGTGACCGAGAGGTATTAAGTACCTTTCTCCATCTGGGCATATGAACACGAGGTTTATTGCAACGTGATAAATGAGCTTGAATTTTGTCACATGCTACTTGGGCGGCCATGGAAGTTTGATATTAGGGCCAAACATGATGGGCATTTCAAAAGTTGCCGATTGAAGAAGGATGGAGCGAGGTACATCCTTACGCCATCAAAAAAGAATACTTGAAGTGAATCTTTACAAGGATAGGGGAAGGTGTCCTTTCTTTGATAGTCTCCACAAATGAAGCAAAAAACGAAGTTCAACGAGGCCTATGAATGGTGTGACTTGGTAAGAAGGAAATAACGAGTCCGAACGGAGGTACAACCAGTACTTGACGCGGTTCATGACATCTTTTCGAAGGATTTTCCTGGAGTACCAACCATGTGTGAGACCTAGTAGGGTGTTGGTATGTTCCTCGAACATGTTTGTCGAACTTGACATACTATTGCAAGAGTCCACGAAAGGACATGATCTCTCGGAATGTGGAGAACTAAAGCAAAACTAATAAATCATGGTTCAGTTCTCTACAATATAAGGGGAATATAATGAAGATTATGAAGTTGTTAACAAAACCACGTTTGGCTACAAGTTTTATGTGCCACGACTGGATGACCTAATGTAGATCAACTGAGTGTGGTCGACGTATTCTCCAAGCTAGATCTATGAATGGTCTACCAAGAAATACACATCCATCCTGGAGCAGTAGATGACACACTCAAATATATACACACTCATGCCCATACATGAAATTTTCAACTTTTTGGTCGACACACTTAGTATGAGGCTTTGTTATTATCCATGCTCATTCTGGAGGTGTTTGGGTTGGAATAGATTCAAGAGCTTTATACGGAAAATGAGAGTTTTACAGACACATTTGAGTATCCTCGTCAAAAAAATAAGTCATCGATGACTTGTACATCCATGACGGATTTTAATGAAAGGAAATGGTTTTGCTTCTCTCATACATCTTGGAGGGAGAAGCCGGTTATGAATCTCTATTTGGCAAAGTAGTATAGGAAGCAAAAAATTTCTTTCTTAGTGAGGTGTCAAATATGGAGCTCATGAGGAGGTTCAAAAAGAACTGTAGAAAACCAGTGAGATGGTGCAAGTTGCTAAAGAGGTTTCTATTCCAACATCGTAAGTGCAAGATTTTCAACATCGAAGGCGACGTCATGGTGTACTTGCAAAATTAAGGAAATGATATCGACTGGGCATTAGATCGAGCAAGCTTCAACCGAGAATATTTTGGCCGATCAAAGTTTTAAAGAGAGAAAATTTAGTTGGAAAAAAGAAGGCTCAACGAGCTTTGTGATCACCAATGATAAGGCAAAATATCTAGACGGCAACACAAAGAACTCGATTCTAGTTCTCTACAATAGAATGGGTCTGACAGGATATCTAAAAAGGGGGATCCGGCACAGTTTTGGTTCCTGACCAGTATGTTGGCAGCATATTGTTAGTAGAGTAATGCATTCGTACCTCCAAATTGTCCATCCAATGCATCCTTCCTTATGTGGCAACTGACGTAAAATATTAAATAATATTATGTGTCATCCCTACTTTGTCCATGTTAATTTACTATTAATATTAATATTTATTAATGTAAATATTAATGTTAATGTTAATATTAATATTAATTAAAGTTAATGTTAATGTTAATATTATTGTTAATGTTAACGTTAATATTAATTTTAATGTTAATGTTAATTTGAATTTGAATTTCAAAATTTGTCACGTCAGCTACCATATCAACATGCCACGTCAGCTGTTACGTAAGGAGGAACACGTCAGCTGTTACGTAAGGAGGGACGGTTTGGAGGTACAATTTAGAGGGACAAATAGCATTATTCATTGCTAGTATGCTTAATGCGGGGATTTTGGTTCTAGAAAAAAAAACCTGTGGATTGGGAGGGTACTGCCAGTATGGCGATTCAAGACAGGTGACCTATTTTGGGATGTACATTTTCGACGAATTTTTAGTTCATTTTTTGTATTAAAAAAAATCCTAATTTGTTAATTTAGGAGTCTTTCTTGATGTTTAAGTATTTTTTTTTTTTGTAAATAGAACCTTGTAAATAGTATATATAACAGTTGATTGTGATAATTTTGGTTGATAATTTTTTTTTCTTCTATTCTAATGTCGGAGAATTGGAATTTTAGTCCTAAATATCTTAAGTACTTTTTTTTGTGAAGATCTTGAAGTACTGGTTTTCAGCAGTCCGTGTTCATGTGTTGTGTCATACAACCACGATCATCGAATAGTATAAGAGTTTTGTAGAGAAGGATTGCTTTGAAAATGAAATGAAGCTCAAGTTGTAGTAAATAGTACTATCATATTGGAATAAAAAATGCCGATGGGTTTTAGCTGCGGCAAATTGTGTGACTACCTAGTGGATTATTCATCTATGTTTTGATTTGAGTTCGATCTCTTATATTTATTATTTTATACTTATATAAATAAAAAAACTTGTATTGGATCTTTCTTTTGCTAATTAATATTATAAAACGCGGGAGGATATTGTTCCACCATTTAAGTTTAAAATAATAATAATAAGATAGAAAACTGTTTTTTTTTTTTTTTTTTTTTTTGAGTTGCAGATAGAAAACTGAGTTAGACCTTCACACAAATTGAATCACATAGTTAAGGTAGTCATTCATTTTTGTAAAGTTTGAAGAATAATTCAAGAAAAGTATCCTTTACAATTGGTTGAGGTGGCATGCAAACAAATTGATGGAGTGACAGATATTAACTTATTTTTATTGTTAATGTCCAACTCAGCTTACTGGGAAAAGTCAAATTAAATATTTGGGTTCATATAATCAATGTCTTAAAAATTGGACCAGTGATTTAACCGATTGTTTTTTGTCTAGGTTGAAACGGGTTCAATCGGGTTCATCCGGGGTTTAAGTACACTTGGTTTGATTTGGTTCAAATAGATAATATATTCGTATTTACTTCTTGGTTTGGTTTTGTTTGGTTCTTAGCATGTTTGGTTTGGTTTAATTTTACAATAAGGTCTTTCAAAACCAAACAAAAAACAAATGATCCAAATCTCACGCGATAAATATTTTTGAGTTCTTTTATAAAAAAAAAATCAAAATTGGCCAGTTCATATGTGAACCGGTTCGGCCGGTTCTGGAAAAAATCGGTTGTTCTTTATAAACCTTAGTTCAAGTTAGATCGAACGATTTTTCGATAAAATTGGTCGGACCCGGTCGGATCGTCGATCCGATCCAGTTTAGACAACATTGATATAATAGTTGATATTAGGAATTTTTGTCTTTAAAATGTCCAATGTTAGTATTTGGGTCTCCAAATCACTGTTCACGTAGGCTAGTGAACAGTGATTTGGAGATCCGAACATTAATATTGGACAATTTAGAGACCCAAATTTTAATATTAACTTAGTACGTGAGATCTTATTACTAAATATCCATAAATATTTTTCTTTGGATGTGAGAATCGTACACTACAGTATTGTCCTACGTATCCATAATGAATATGCCAATGTGGATGAAAATTTCAATTTATTAGATCATGTCAAATTTGCATTCTCTGAATAAATTTTTATCAGCACTTCCAATGATTTTAATTGTCAAATCAAAGACAACCAAATAGTTGAAACTTTTGGTATAGAAAAGAGTCCTGAAATAAAATTTGTAACAAAAAAAAGAAAAAAAAAATTCAAAGACTGATCCAAGAAATTAATTGTCTGATAAAATTCAATAATTGAACGGCTTCTAAGCAAAGGCCTATTCGAGAATCACACAAAGTACTGCATCCACATTTCAAGAGTTGAAGAGTAATTCAAATACGAAACTAGCTAGTTCTTCAAATCGGAAAAAATCGAGAGGAAAATGATTCATAACACACACTTCCGTTCCTTTGACAAGAAGAACTATATCCTTAAGCCTAACTATCAAAAGAATGGAAGTGTCTAAGTAGGCCATCGCTATGTTGTCTGCGGTCAATGTTCGCAGGCTACGTGTCAGCATCCTATTAGCTGAAATTTTAGTGATGGATCCAAACAAATAGGTGGCTCATAAAATCGTGACACGTGGCCGACGGTCACAATTAGCAGGCATAAGTAACTAAGTAAAGATGCCAATAACTGTTAATACGTATCATATACGTGTCATATACGTATCATATACTTCCTCACTAAGTTAGTATACGTACGTACTACCATTGCAATCCATGGACTCCACCTCCACTCATCTTACTTCCCATGCGGACGTCAAGCACCGTTCCTCTGCCGAACCCCAGCTTCGGCGCAGGCTGCGGCACCGGATAGAACCCGCCGTTGAAGCCCGATACCGAGCCGGCCACCGTGCCGGTCATCGGGTCCGCGGCAAGGAGGAGTTGGCTACTGTGCGCAGCCGAGTACTCCCCTTGCCTCGGCGCCGGCACGGAGTAGCTCTTGCCGACGCCCTCCTGATCATCCCTGTAGGTGTTCATGTGGGCCTTGAGGGGGCCCACGTAGTTGACGAAGCCGAGGGTGGTCATGGCCCAGAGGAGGTCGTCCCCGTTGATGGTCTTGCGCTTCTCCCGCTGGCACCTGTCGGAGGCCTCGCCCGTGACGAAGCTGATGAACTCCGAGGCGCACTCCTGCACGGCCCCCTTGGCCTCCTTGGAGATCTTCGCGTTGGCCGGGAGGGACCGCTTCATGATGCGGCCCACGTTGGCGATGGGGAGGTAGCGGTCCTGCTCCTTGTTCGACGACGACGCGTCGGCGGAGGGGCTGCCGATGGCGAGGTCGCTGTCGGAAGGGGGGCTAGTGCCGGCTGAGCTGAGTAGTTTTCTTCCTTTCATTGTAGAGAGAGAGAGAGAGAGAGAGAGGTGGGCTTTGGTGAAGGGATGATGGAGTTAGGAGGTTGGGAGGTGTGGTTTTAAAGCTAAAGATTTAAGAAGTTAGGGTTGGGACTTGGGACGGTTCGATGAGGACATGAAAAAAAAGAAAGAAAATTATACAGCGTTGCTACCCGGCCCTTTGGGAGTGACCGTGCAAGTCCGCAGCCACGTGACGGCCAACTATTGGCTTCCTGATTGGAGGTAGATCCAAGTTAGTAGGGGAAGTGGTTGACTGTAACGTCACTGTGGACCAGAGCACGGTCACCCCCTTGGGCGGACCAAATTTGTTTTTCTAAAATTATATGCAGTAAAAACTCTACGACCTTGCTACCTTGACCGTGGTTTTGGATTGCGGTCTTGGCCCGTCGACCACGTGTCGGTCCCTCATTGGAGGGGGCTCTTGAATTTCGAGGGAGGGTCCGAAGGGTGCACGGAGACGCAATACGGGGTGACTAGCCGGCGCGGGAACACGCTCGGTCAACCCCCCCTCCACGCGGGCAAAAAAAAGAGTTTTCCAAAACACTAAGGGGGCGTTTGATACGCGGTATTTTTCTTATTCCCGAAAAAAATTAAGATGGGAATCTATTACCACGTTTGTTTGGCTTATAACAAATTTATTTCCAAAAATTATAAATACCCGGGTAAATAGTTTACCCACAAAACATGGAAATTCTATCCCTTGAGAATAGGTGGGTATTCATTTTTTGCCCGGGCAAAAAAAAATTGTCTAAATTTTTTTCTTCTTTTTTGATCTATTTTGATTAGTTTTGAACTTTTTTTTTTTGTCGTTTTATCGTTTTTTTTGTCATTTTTACCAATTTTTTGTCGTTTTTAACCATTTTGTCCTTTTTTTTTTCACTTTTTGATTATTTTTTGTCGTTTTTACCCAATTTTTGTCCTTTTTGTCGCTTTTTTGTCAATTTTTGTCGTTTTAAGCGATTTTTTTGTCGTTTTTGTAGCTTTTTTTTTGTTATTTTTATCGATTTTTAGTCGTTTTTTGTCGTTTTGTCACTTTTTGGTCATTTTTACTGATTTTATGACTTTTTTGTCATTTTTGTCGTTTTTTTTGTCGTTTTTATCGATTATTTGTCGTTTTTGTCGCATTTTGGTTATTTTTTGTCGTTTTAACCGATTTTTTTTATTGTTTTTAAACTTTTTTTTGTCGTTTTAAACGATTTTTTATCGTTTTAACCGATTTTCTGTCCTTTTTTGTCGTTTTTATCGATTATTTTTCGTTTTTGTCGCTTTTTGGTTATTTTTTGTCGTTTTAACCGATTTTTTGTTGTTTTTAACCTTTTTTTGTCGTTTTTAACCGATTTTTTTTCATTTTTTTTCCGTTTTAACCGATTTTTTGTTGTTTTTTGTCGTTTTTGCCGCATTTTGGTTTTTTTGTCGTTTTTACCGATTTTATGTCGTTTTTGTCGTGTTTTGGTTATTTTTGTCGTTTTTACCCTTTTTTGTTATTTTTTGTCGTTTATACATTTTGTCGCTTTTGGTCATTTTTGTCGTTTTAATCGATTTTTTGTCGTTTTTCACCTTTTTGGTCGTTTTTTGTTATTTTGTCGTTTTTACCATTTTTTTCGTTTTTACCGATTTTTGTCGTTTTTACCGATTTTTTTATATTTGTTCATTTTTTTTGTTATTATTATTTTTTATTTTTTTTCCGGGAATATTTATATTGTCACCAAACATGGGAATGTAATTTTTCAGAAAATTTAATTCCTTGGAATTTGATTCCCGGAAATATAGAATTTCCGGCTATATAGTATTCCGCATACCAAACGCCCCCTAAGGATATCCTTGGCAATGGTTTGAGTAGCAATTATGACTTATTTATAAAGTACCGGTTATTGATCAGTTATGAAGAATCGATTTTGGAAGGTTTTAAATAACGGCTTTTAAACCAATCTAATTCATGCTCAGTAATTTCTGGAAAAAAAAATTAAAACAATAAAATTATTATTTTTTGTCCATACATAAACAAAAGTGCTCTCAAAGAAAGATTATATATTAATTTATTCTCTCAAACAATAGCTTACACACTCATATAACGTTGAAACATAAAATGATTTGATAAATAGTAAATCATAAATGTTGCGGGCAAAACATTCACTACCAAATATATATAAAATGTGGCATCATTTTTAAAAATATATATATATATATATAATAAAATTCGAACCCTCAACTTTATAAATATTATTACCACATTTGCTGACCAAAAGTTCCAAATATTCTTTTTTAATATATATATATATATATATATATATATATATATATATATATATATAATTTAAAAATTATAAAACTAATGTACAATGGTAGGATGTTTTTACAAACGATACACTACCTTACAATGTTTTGTCACAAAAATAAAAAAATAAAAAAATAAAGAAAAACGCCCTAATTTTTTTTATTACGTATTAGTTGTTAATCATCTCAACTGAAAGGACTAAGCTCCAGTCTCAACATAAATACCAATGGTAGAGCACTTGTTTAAAAAAAACGTCCTTTTGTATGCAAATTTTTAAAACTTTAATTCTATGTATAAAAAATTTGTTTATTTAGTTGCAACTTACATAACTGAAAACTCAGTTAAGCTCTTCCACGTCACGGCAATACAGCACTCGAAGTCTTTGATCAAGTCTATAGAAATCAAGACATAGCAAAATGATTGTTAATGGTCTGAACAAAAAAGAGAGACTTGTAACTCTTAATCTTGTACACTTGTCACTTGAACTGCTCTAACCATGCTGGAAGAATACTTGATAATTTCTCTGATGTGAACTTACTGGGTTTTTCTTTTCGAGCACGTTACTCTACTTGTTTTTTTTTTTTTTTTTCTCACAAATTTTTTTTTTCTACTTGTTTTTTTCTCACAAAATAAGTTTTTTTTTACGGTATTTGTCCCCCAACTTCTATCATAAATTGAATGAACAATATGTTGGGAAAGAAACGCGGAAACCTTTCTCCAAACCGGAGAGTACCTGCGAGAGGACCGAGCAATACAACGCACGAACCCAAAAATAGCCACACAAAAAACAATCACGCAGACACAGAGAATTTTTGACGTGGAAACCCATGCGGGAAAAAACCACGGGACGATCGGAGTCCAACCCTGAGAAGCCTCCACTAATGGAATAGAAGAATTACACCCTCTACAAACTCCTCCCGATCCAAATCAGATCCCCACAACACTTAGGCCTCGTTTGGTTCGCGGAATCTCCCGGTTGGAAAAGGAAAGTGATTACTTTCCTATGTTTGGGCGCCCAAGGAATTGAGGAGGAAAGGAAAGTGATTCCCAATGGAAGGGAAATTAGGGGGGAAAGTGATTCCATCCATCCAAGGAAGGAATCACTTTCCCACATTGAAGTATTCACTTTCCTTTCCAAATTCCTTGGCATTGCCAAACATCGGAAAGGGAAATCAATAGGAATTAAAATTTCCCAAAGGAAAGGAAATGACAAGGAATTGATTTCCTTTCCCTTCCATTCCGCGAACCAAACGAGGCCTTAGAGATAAGAACAATGATTACAAGGCTACGAAGAGCGAGAACGACGAGTAGAGATTACCCGAACACGATCTCCTTCGAATAGCGACCTTCAATCCTCCGTCTTCTTCTCCGAAGTTGCAATGGCACTCTTGCCTCCTTCTCTCTCCAAAAGTTTGTGTTTACTTGCGATAATGAGTTAGGGTTGAGAAAACTCAATATATCTTCCTAATCCCGCAACCAACCTGGACCGTTGGATTAGATCCAATGATGAAAACTCATCCAGAAATCCGCTTCAGCCCCCGACGACACAGAGTTCGGCCAGAACTCTGTGTGGGACAACCAGCACCTACTGGCCAAACCCTGGAACGACCAGACCGAGTTCGGCCAGAACTCGGCCTGGGACCGAGTTCGACCCGAACTCGGATCCCCTGCTTCCAGCAGCTCCAGCAGCAGCAGCAGCAACTCCGTCGCCTACTTCCCGAGCTTCTCCGACACACGAACGGCGCTCGTCGCACTCCGGGGTCTTCTCCACATAGGTTGGGAACCCCTCCCACTCCAACAAATCTCCTCCTTCACAACTATGGGGAGGATGTCGTCATCCCGACGACCTGCCTGCAGTACTCAAACTTCCCTCTTGGTAGAATCTTCGTGAACATATCAGCTCCGTTGTCATCTGTATGCACCTTCTCAAGCTCCGCGTCCTTCTTCTCAACCACATCGCGTATCCAATGATACCGAGTCTCGATGTGCTTGGACCGGCTATGAAATGTCTGATTCTTCACAAGGTGGATAGCACTCTGACTGTCGCAAAGCAAAGTATACTGCTCTTGCTTCAGTCCCATTTCCTGCAACAGCTTCTTCATCCACAACAGCTCCTTGCAAGCCTCCGTTGCCGCAATGTACTCTGCCTCTGTCGTCGACAAAGCAACACACTTCTGCAACCGCGACTGCCACGATACTGCTCCTCCCGCAAACATCATCACGTAGCCCGAAGTCGATCGCCTCGTGTCTACATCTCCAGCCATATCAGCGTCGGTATACCCAACCAGCTTCGGCTCGTCACCACCAAAGGAAAGTCTCCAACCAGCAGTGCCCTGAAGATATCGTAGAATCCACTTGACCGCACTCCAATGTACCCTTCCAGGATTTGAAAGATACCTGCTAACCGTACCAACTGCATGAGCAATATCTGGCCTCGTACACACCATAGCATACATCAGGCTTCCCACAGCTGAGGCATATGGAACCCGCTCCATATCTTCCTTTTCGTCCTCGGTAGATGGACACTGTTCCTCAGTGAGCTTAAAGTGAGCAGCGAGGGGGGAACTCACTTTCTTCGACCCGTCCATCCCGAAACGCTGAAGTACCCGGTGAATGTACTTCGTTTGGGACAAGTGTAGCAGCTTGGACTCTCTCTCGGCTGATCTCCATCCCAAGAATAGTCTTCGCTGCGCCCAAATCCTTCATAGAGAAGGCCGCGTCCAGTTGGCGCTTCAACTCCGCTATCCTAGTGGCATTCCGACCCACTAATAGCATATCATCAACATAGAGCAACAAAATGATGAAATCATCATCGGCAAAATACCTCACAAATGCACAATGATCCGACGTCGTCCGTGCATAACCATGCTCCCCCATAAACGACTCGAACTTCCTGTACCACTGCCTCGGAGCCTGCTTCAGACCATACAAGCTCTTCCTCAACCGGCAGACCAAATGTGACTTGCCCTTCTCACAGAATCCCTCTGGCTGCTCCATGTACAACTCCTCCTCAAGATCACCGTGGAGGAATGCCGTCTTTACGTCCATCTGCTCGACCACCAAGTCGAAACTGGCTGCTAATGCTAGCACCACCCGGATAGACGAATGCTTGACGACAGGCGAAAAGATCTCATCATAATCCACGCCTTTCCGCTGACCGTAGCCCTTGACTACCAGCCTCGCTTTGTATCGAGGGCGAGTAGCATCTTCCGTCTGCTTCACTCTGAACACCCATCGATTCTTCAAAGCCTTCTTGCCCTTTGGCAACCGCACCAGATCATAAGTTGAATTGGTGTGCAAGGAACTCATCTCCTCCTGCATAGCCACCATCCACTCCTGCCTGTGTTCGTCTTCCATAGCCTCTGTGAAACTTTCGGGCTTCCCCCCCTCCCCCGTCAGTCAATAGCACATACTCATCCGGTGAGTATCTCGTAGATGGTCGACGATCCCTGTCACTCCTTCTCAGTGGAGCCACTGGTGCTGGCTGTATACCGACAGCCTCCGCCCCTTCAGGAACTACCTCTCCGGCATGCTCATCCTCCTGAGGGACACCCTGACCACCATCAGCAGGCTGATGATCAAGGTTGGGAGCAACTCCATGTACCGGCTCTCCCATAACTGGATCCTCTGCGATGTCCTCTGGAAACTGCTCGAAGCGAAATGACTCTAACTCAGGCAATTCCTCAGCCTCAGAAGGCGTCTCGGAATCCTGAGTGTTGGTCATGGTCTGTTCCTCGACGAACACCACGTCCCTGCTTCTGTAGAGCTTTCCTTCCACTGGGTCGTAGAGTCTATAGCCAAACTCATTCCGACCATAGCCGACAAAGACGCATCGCCTCATCTTCGGCTCAAGTTTGGTCCTCTCGTCCTTCGGTACATGCACGAAGGCTTTACAACCAAACGCCCGCAGGTGATTGTATGACGGCTCTTTGCCGTACCATACTTTGTCAGGCACATCACCCTGCAAAGGATCACTAGGAGACAAATTAATAATATAAGCAGCTGTGAGAAGAGCCTCACCCCAATAACTGCCCGGCAAGTTTGCTTCTGACAGCAAACACCGCACCCTCTCCATCAGTGTCATGTTCATGCGCTCTGCTACACCATTGAGCTGAGGTGTCTTTGGCGGAGTCTTCTGTTGTCGTATCCCTTGCTCTCTGCAATACGCATCAAAGGGATCGATGTATTCGCCGCCATTGTCGGACCGAACACACAACAACTTCTTGCCCGTCTCCCTTTCAACAGAGGCCTGAAACTCCTTGAAAGTAGGCAGCACCTGATCCTTGATCTTTAAGGCATAGACCCAAACCTTCCTGGAACAGTCATCAATAAAAGTCACAAAGTAAGAAGCACCACCAAGAGATTTTACCTTCATAGGACCGCAGACATCCGAGTGAATCAACTCGAGCAACGCCGGCTTCCTCGAACTTGGGTGACTTTGGAAAGACACCCTATTTTGCTTCCCAGCTAAACAGTGCGTACACTTCTCTAACTTTGTAGACTTGAGCCCCGGAATCACTTTCCTGTTCACCAAGTAGCTCATCCCCTTCTCGCTGATATGGCCGAGCCGCCTGTGCCACAACTCGGTAGACGCATCACTGACTGCGTTCACCTCCTGAGCCCCCTCTGCGCTCCCCTCCATATAGTAGAGACCGGACTTCTTGCTTCCTCTGGCAATCACCATCGAACCTCTGGAAAGCTTCCACTGACTGTTCCCGAAGAGACTGAAGAATCCCTCGTCATCCAACCTTCCAACCGACACCAGGTTGAAACGGATATCAGGGACATGACGAACATCCTTGAGAACAAGAACAGCACCCGTCTTCGTTCTCAAATGCACATCTCCAACGGCAACCGCCTTCGACACATCTCCATTGCCCATCTTCAACACGCCACAGTCGCCTGTCGTATAAGTGGCAAACAGTGCCCTATTGTGAGATACATGTGCTGAAGCCCCTGAGTCCACCAGCCAAGAATTGTCATCGCAGGCGAGGTTAGTAATGACCTCATCACCTACGACGATCACATCGCCTCCATGCACCGAGACCGCCGCTGTAGTGTTCTCTTCTTGCTTCCCCTTGTCGTCCTTCTTCTCTCTCTTCCAAGCGAAACAATTCCGCTTGATATGGCCCTTCTTACCGCAATAGTAACACTCTGAGTCCTCGTAACGACCCTTGGACTTCCTCCTGCTCTTGTCTCTGCCACCACCTGGACCCCTGCTTTTGCCCCTTCCGCGGCTCTCTGAAACAAGTGCCTCTGAGTGGTGGGATGTGGATGAAGTGCCCTGAGAACGTCTCCGCATCTCTTCATTCAACACCCCGCTCTTGGCAAACTCCATACTGACCACGCCCTCTGGAGCAGAAGCGATCATAGATACTCGTACGGTCTCCCACGAGTCTGGCAATGTACACAGCAGCCACAGTCCCTGAACTTCGTCGTCGAACTTGACTCCCATAGAAGATAGCTGGTCAACCACGCCCTGAAAATCACTCAAGTGATCCGAAATAGACGCCCCATCCTTGTACCGCAGACCCATCATCGTTCGGATCAGGAACAACTTGTTTATCCCGATCTTCTTCGCATACAAGGATTCCAGCTTATCCCACAACGTCTTCGCGTGCTCAATATTGGCAACGTGATTATACACGTTCTCATCAACAAACTGCCTTATGTACCCACACACCTGTATGTGCTCGAATGTCCAGTCCTCCTCGAATTTATCACTGGGCCTCTCGGATGCAAATACGGGTAGATGCAGCTTCTTGACAAATAGCAAATCTTTCATCTTGCTCTGCCAATAATGATAGTTTGTGCCATTAAGGTTCACCATGCGCACCGGCTTCGCGTCCATCTCTCCTCTCTGGTTCCTCTATCAACTCCTGACACCCTTTGAACCCAAAGCTCTGATACCACTCTGTTGGGAAAGAAACGCGGAAACCTTTCCCCAAACCGGAGAGTACATGCGAGAGGACCGAGCAATACAACGCACGAACCCAAAAATAGCCACACAAAAAACAATCACGCAGACACAGAAAATTTTTGACGTGGAAACCCTTGCGGAAAAAAACCACGGGACGATCGGAGTCCAACCCTGAGAAGCCTCCACTAATGGAATAGAAGAATTACACCCTCTACAAACTCCTCCCGATCCAAATCGGATCCCCACAACACTCAGAGATAAGAACAATGATTACAAGGCTACGAAGAGCGAGAACGACGAATAGAGATTACCCGAACACGATCTCCTTCGAATAGCGACCTTCAATCCTCCGTCTTCTTCTCCGAAGTTGCAATGGCACTCTTGCCTCCTTCTCTCTCCAAAAGTTTGTGTTTACTTGCGATAATGAGTTAGGGTTGAGAAAACTCAATATATCTCCCTAATCCCGCAACCAACCTGGACCGTTGGATTAGATCCAATGATGAAAACTCATCCAGAAATCCGCTTCAGCCCCCGACGACACAGAGTTCGGCCAGAACTCTGTGTGGGGCAACCAGCACCTACTGGCCAAACCCTGGAACGACCAGACCGAGTTCGGCCAGAACTCGGCCTGGGACCGAGTTCGGCCCGAACTCGGATCCCCTGCTTCCAGCAGCTCCAGCAGCAGCAGCAGCAACTCCGTCGCCTACTTCCCGAGCTTCTCCGACACACGAACGGCGCTCGTCGCACTCCGGGGTCTTCTCCACATAGGTTGGGAACCCCTCCCACTCCAACACAATACGCTCCCGTGACTCAATTCACTAATCTTCTGCCACTCTATGTCTCTTCCCGCTGACCAAAAAAGGTTCACTCGGATTCGACTTCCTCACAAAATAATGAGATATATACATTGATCAAAGTGACACATTGTCTCCCTATGTGATATATATTTAGCACGAGGGCCAGCTAATAATGATCATTTATAATATAATATATGTATTTTTGAGGTAAAAAGAAAAGAAAAAATGAAATAGTTTTTGTATATTTGGTTAAAAGGTAAAAAAAATACTAATAATAATTTACATCTTAACCATTTTTTTCTTTTTACTTTTTATTCCTTCATCTACACTAGTACCATTGTTTTCTTTCCAAACAGGAATCAAAGTTTTTTTTTTTATGAGACCTTTCTTTGATCTACTCTTCATTCTTTTGATGTCAATCTTGGATTCCGACGTCTCGCAATCGGCATCTGTTTTCTTAATTCAAACATACCTTTTCTAAACATATGTTTGATTTTTACCAAAGATCTGGTTTTTTTACTCATCCAATAAATCATTACTTTGTAGTAGTATTTGCAAATGTCATTCATAATGTTAAAGAATAGTTGAACTATTAATAATTTAATAATGGTCCACTTTTTTTTTTGCAACTTAATATTCTATGTTAGCCTCTAGTTAATATTTAACTGTCACATGCATGAATATAACTATATTGGACAATTTTGTGCCTAACAATTAAAAACTTACTCTTTTTCATTTAAGTTCATTCTTCTTCCTCTTACATGCCCTAACCCTAATGTTAAACATACTCCCCTCTCCCCCACCCTACCAATTTTTATAACCCTCGGACTTGATCGTGGTCATTGATCAAAGATCAAACGGTCACGATCGAGCCACCAATGTTGATATGTGGTTTTCTTGCACGAACAATATGTCGATGGCATATCGAAAGTATACCGATGGTATATCGGTAGTAAGCTATATGTTCAGGATAAATTGGGATAAATCTCATTTCGAGTATGTATTCTATCACGGATTCCTAGGCAGTTGCATGGCAGTCAATGCACGCTAATCAAAAAAATCACAAAAATCATGCCAAGTCGAAAATTTAAAAATACGGAAAAGTTATGGTATGAATGATCGAGAACTCACACTATGAGAATCACATTATACAATCGGTATATATACACGAATTCACGTATTATAAGAACACTCAATCTCCCAATTAAGATACCATAAAATATGGATTGGTTTGACCTTTCTTTGCCATATCGAGAAGATCTCCACCTCGATGGAGTTGTTAATCTTGTTATTCGTTATTTCAAAATCCCCCCCCCCCCCCCCCCCTTCCCGGACTTTCGCAAACCAACAATTTCAAAAAAATTGATCTATAAAGATAAGGAGTGGACCAATGTCATCGTCTACCATGAACATAGATCAAAGAAATTAAAATTCCCTCAGGATAAGTAATCTCTCTTTAATTTAGGACAAAGAATAGAACAAGACAAATTAACTGAACAATAGCAACTAAGAATGCAAACAAACAATATAATTAATGTGGTTCGACCTAGATCGTCCTTCTTCCATAGGACAATGGAAGAATACTTTATTGAGTAAGTGAGAAAATCTTACAATGATTACACAAATAAATACCATATTACGAAACCCTCATGTTCGAGCTCTCTCCTTATTCTCTCTTAATATTTCCTTATGGCTTCTATAATAATCACCAAGCAAAGTATTTTTTTGCTCAAGAACTCTCAAGCACATTTTTGTCTCCAAGCTTACTTATGGCTTCTACAAGATCTTCTCTATTTTCCAAGTCAAGATAAATCTACACTTTTGAAGCCAACTCTTTAGATTTGAACCATTCTCAAATCACGTAGGGACTCGATGCACTCGCATATCGCCAGTATATGTCAATAGTAGTATATGTCAATAGTATAGAACTTTTTGGACTCGAAAACTTGGTGGAACAAAATCACTATTTCTGATATACCGACTGTATATGTCAACCTAGTACTCATTTGCTCTTTCGAGTGCCTTATTGTTGCTCAACTCCTCTCATGCTTTTCCGATCATCGAACAATATGCGTCGCTCTACGTAGTTGAACGGTTGGAATACATTTATCTATCATTAGTTCATGTTTTCCCAACACACCTTTATTGATTTTTTTTTTTTTACATTATAACATTATTTCTCAAAAAACATACACGAAATATTTCTCAAAAAACATAAAATTTGCACGCATATTAACTTAGGAAGGAAGTTATTTACATTGAGATATTATAATGAAGTTGAAGATCTAAGAGAGCTCTTGTATAGACCAAATCTCCTATCTACCAACATTAACATCTAAGAAAACATTAAGAATAAAGTTCTATGAGATACTTGTTGTCCTTTGCTTTTGCCCCCTCCATCTCTCAAAGGTTCTTGTACATCAACATCAACATCAAAGCAAGAAAGGAAGAATTGAAAATTTTATTGAGAGGGAAGAAGTTTCTCTTATTCGCGTGAAAGAGAGAAAGTTTAGAAAAAATGCAGATGAAGGGACCTGGCGCCCGTGTAACTGGTGCCGATTTTTTTTTTAAAAACCTGACGCTAGTTCCACTGGCGCCGAACAAAAAAATAAATTTAAAGCTTGGCGCCAGTACAACTGGTGCCGAATTTTTGGGTTGGGGGGGGGGGGGGGGGGGGGGGGGGGCGGGCGGGCGGGTTTGGCTGTTGTTTTTTTCTTTTTCTTTTTCTTTCCCATTGATCAACAGAGTTGATTCTCGTAAATATCCAAAGTACAGAATATGATGGCAGAGTTGGGAATCTCTGCACACAAGGATTTCTAAGATTTGATTGATTCGAGATGTTATTTGACCAAACTAGCACATTCTATATGGTCTGTTAAGAGTTAATAACAAAGTTAATATAAATATTTTTTATTGAGGAATATTGAAAATGTGGTTACTGGTTTGCAGTGGCGGGCTCTATTGTGTGACTTTATACTTATAAGTGGGAACTGGCGCCAGGTTCCAAAAAAAAAAAAAATCGGCCCCAGTTACACTAGCGCCAGGTCCCTTCATCCGCATTTTTTTCTGAAATTTTCTCTTTAACGCAAATAAGAGAAACTTCTTCCCTCTAAATGAAATTTTCTGAAGGAAGAATATCACTATTGTGGGTGCAGGCCCATCAAAACTTCAACTACAAAACTTCATCACAATTATTTAAGAGCTCCTTTGTATGTAATACAAGAATTAAGAAGAAAATGTGGTCTAATTAGATTTTTAATTTTTTTCTTTGTAGGGTTGTGACAAATGCCATCCTCTTGGAACTTATGCCACAAATCATAGTTAGCTATGAAAATGGACGTAAAGAAATTAAGATTGAAATGGACATTTATAGGTCAAAATGAATATTTATTTTGTGGGGGTGGTCTTTGCTCAAAGAGGCAAAAGGGACCTGGCTATGTGTTGGGGAAGCTAGGCAAAGATTCATCTATGCAAATAGAGGTGTCAATTTTAGGGCCGAAAGGAAAAAAAGGTTCAATAAACTTAGGAGGAAGATTGATTCCGTGTATCCCTACAATAACAACAAAGATGGTACTATATACAATAAGGACTCAAAATTGGATCTAATATTGAAAATAAGTGACCTACCAAGATAACTTAGAAAATTATTCTCAAGAACCAGTGGATTCGTCTGTTAATAACTAAGAACTAGATTAGGGGTGAGCATTATTCGGTTTTGGACCGAGGACCAAATCAAATCGAACCAAATAAAAGTATATTCGGTTCAGTTTGAACAAATTCGATTCGATTTCGATTTTGAAAATACTAAAAAAAAAAAATATTCGACTTCGGTCCAAAAACGAAGACCAAATAACTTCCAAAATTATATAAATAATCTTAATTTTAAACATATTATTTATTTATTTATTTTTGGAGATTTCTGACGTTACGTGCGAGACTTTGTCTGCCTCCGTGGCTCGATCCACTGATCTTCCGCCACCCATCCAAGGGTCTTACGCCTCTCTCCGGTAACCATAAGGGTCACTCGATCGAGCTCGACATATTTTTTTATTTAAAATGTGTATATTTTTATGTATATTATGAAAACAACAATTCTATGTATGTTTTAAAATCCAACTTTGGTAATTTAACAACTAGTCCAATTTTCAGCCCAACTTTGAAATACAAAAAGGTATGTAGAAAAATCATTTTTGAAATTTAGACATAATTTTAACTCTAAATCCGACCCATTAAATAATCAAAATAGTCCAATTCGAATAAACCAAATCGATTGACTATCAGTTAGTCTCGATTTCGGTTATGATTAATTTCGTTTCGATTTTGGATTTCAAAAGTTCGGTTTATTCGTTTTTCACAATTTTGGTTTGGTTGAAACCAAATAAACCAAATGGTTCTCCCTACACGAGATTGTAGTTTTTTTTAGATATTTTACACTATCTCTATATTTCATACTGATTACACTAACCATCCCTACCTTGAAATTAATTACACGGACCACTCCTACGTTTTATAATTTCTATAGAAAGTTATAACACACTAACTACCCGTATGTTGTTCGAGCTCTCTAGCCTAGTGGTATTAGAGCGGACACCTAGAGGGACCAGCAAGTATGTGTGCGTGAGATTTCAAAAAACAAAAAACTACTCATATGTTTAATTTTTTTAGAATTATTTGCAATTTGATATCCTCATGATTTTCAACTTGATACCATAATTTTTTTTATTCGACAACTTGATATTATTAACTATTTAATAATTTCAAGTTGATAACCAAAATTTTTAAAAAGACAAAATTACATGTGTCTTTCCAATCCCTCCTCTCTCAGTTGCACCCCCCCCCCCCCCCCCCCCCCCCCCACTCCCACCCCCTTCCGCTACCCCGCCAGCCCACCCACCTCCAGCTGATACCATTCCGCTCACACTCATCTCTCAGCTACGCTCCCCCCCCAACCCACCCACCCACCCCCCATTGTCCCGCTTCCCCGACCCGCGGTTGCAGCCCACCCCCCCCCCCCCCCCCCACCCCACCCTCTCTGGCTCGCGCGTAGCCGGCGACGACGGTGGCACCGCGGAGAGAGGGGGCGGTGGGGCAGCTGGGCATTAGGGGGGGGCAACCGGGTGGTGGAGGTGGCAAAGAGGGGGTTCGGATGGACAAGGGTGGTTGGAGGTGGCGGAGGGAGGGGGCTTGTGGGGGAGGAGGGGTAGTTTTAAATTTTAAACATGAAAATTTTGTCCTTTTTTTTCTTCAAGTTATCAAGTTACAGTTAAGTCATTTTTTTATAAAAGAGGAATCGTCCGTATAATTAGTCTTAAAATAGTATAATTCATGTAATACTCGTGAAATATGGTATGTTATGTGTGTGTGTGTGTGTGGTGGTGGTGGTGTGGGGGGGGGGGGGGGGGGGGGAGGGGGTTGTAGTCGGATGTATTTATTTCTTCTTCTTCTTTTTCTCCTTTCCTATGATGTAAGATTTTGGATTTACATCAAACGATTTTTGATACATTTTTAAATTGACTATTCTTTAATATTGTACTATCTTATTAGCAATGTCCTCAAGTCTAAATTCCTTTATAGCATATTTACCTACTCTTGTCCTCACGAATTTAGTTCGCTCATCGACGAGAAAGAAAGAGATTCTCTCACAACAAACAACTAAATAAGTAGAGAATCTTTTTGGCAATTGATCCATAAACAAAGGGCTAATTATATGGCACAGCCAAAAGTGATGGAAGATATTCTATTGCGGCAGTCCTAGAACTATCCACTTTTCTGACAGTCCAGTCTACAGACTGGACTGCCAGAAATGTGGACAGTCCTTGTTAGATCCCGACAGTCCTTGTTAGAAACTGGACAGTCCAGTCTACAGACTGGATTGTCAGAAAATTTTTAAAAATAGACTAGCTCCGATCACTTTTTGATGTGTCCATATAATTAGCCTAAACAAAGTGGACCATAACTCAATGGACTTCTTCTTCTCCAAAAAAAAAAAAGAAAAAAAGAAAAAAGAAAAAGAAACTATTAGTATGTGCTCACTAGTCGAAACCTTCCTATAACTCAATTGTAAAAGGGACCATAAAACCGTCCTACAACTCAATTGTGACTCAAGTGATATTATATTCTTATGCTACTAAGTAATTGAAATAATTGAGTGTTCTTTGCACCAAACACATTCTGATAAAAATGAAATAAGAAAAACAAAAATCTCGGTCTACTCACCTACTTAAATAAATAAATAAATAAATTATTATTTTGAATCGAAGTCTTGCACCAAATTGACTTGGTCAAAGGGCCGATACTGGATCCAAATTGTACACACTTCTACAAAAAAAAAAAAAAAAAAAAAGTGTTCAGATGTATATAAGAACTTTCCTGTTTCATTCTAATGTCAGAGTATAAGTTGTATATAGCTTATATATATAATAAAATAGATGACAGTTAAGCATCCTCTGGTTTTTTTTTTTAACTTATTCTTAATTTAGATGTCCATTTGGCCGGCATCATAATATTTGATGCAAATTTTATCATTTGCATGTTTTTTTTAATAAAGGTCACTCCTTGGTACTAGTTATTCATGCCTACTCCTTGATAATTAGATTACTAAAGTTTTTTTTAATTTATATTATTTAAATTTATGTTCACATATACATAGGTTATATCGGTAGCCATTATTTGATATAACTTTTATATTAATTGTGTCTCTTCTTTCACCTTTTATATTTAATAAAAAAAACACTATTTAACTTTATTATATAGATCGACAAAAAAATATTATTAAATATGATTAGTTAGTTGGTCATTAAGTGTGTTTTCTTTTGTAGGCCATAAAATATACAAATCTCTTCTTTCATATATCTATAATTTTATTATAGGTAAATGCTTGAAATGGATGAAATTTTTGCCTCACAATATATTTTCTTATAACATGATTTATAATAGAAGTGTTAATGATCTACACTTAACTATTGATAAATTGCCAAATTTACTTTACTTCCGGACAAATGGTGCTATATTGAACTTTGAAGTACTACTAATTGCAATTACATCTCATCTAAGACTTTTGTTTGGTGACATATCCAAAGTACTAGCCAAACAATAATCATACATTTTTGCGTTGAAATTGACATTTGTAAAATGTTAGTCCAATAAATATAGGTGCTACTATTAGCACTCATAAAATGTCATTCGGCACTTATCTTTAATTTTTTTTAACATTCAAATTTTAAATCTACCCCTGCATTAAATATGACATTAATTTGTGCATGCATGGAGGAAGGAGTGTAGGATGACATTTTAGGAGTGACAATAAGGCCTCGTTTGGTTCGCGGAATGGAAGGGAAAGGAAATCAATTCCTTGTCATTTTCTTTTCTTTGGAAAATTTTATTTTCCATTGATTGTTCTTTCCGATGTTTGTAAATGCCAAGAAATTTGGAAAGGAAAGTGATTACTTCAATGTGGAAAAGTGATTCCTTGCTTGGATGGATGAAATCACTTTCCCCATAATTTTTCTTCCATTGTAAATCACTTTTCTTTCCTCCTTGGCACCCAAATATAGGAAAGTAATCACTTTTCTTTTCCAACCCGGAGATTCCGCGAACCAAACGAGGCCTAATATTAATGCATGGACAAATTTGAAATTTGAATGTGAAAAAATTAAAGACGAGTACTGAATGACATTTTATGAGTGTTAATAGCAGCACCCATAAATATTTCAAAAATTATATTTTAGCAAATAAAATGAAGCATAAGTACAAATCTAAAAGTCGAACCCGAATGATCGTTGTGGTCAGCGGGGACAGGCATAAAAGTTCTGGCTGAATGCGGAAGTTCAGTGAATCAAGTCACGGGAGCGTATTATTTCTTCCATTTATAGTGAAAGTTGGGACAGTGAGTCCAAAAGACATACAATACAATGTACACCAAAAAATTCCAGCGTTATGCCAGGGACCTTAAAAAAAAGTTACAAATCTAAAATAAGTCCTAACTAACTTTTGCTATTGCTGGTAATGGGCCGGACATATACAATCCGTACGTTATCTTGAAAACAAAAGCTTTAAGGTCCGTCTGAGCTCTCTAGCCTAGTGGTATTAGAGTGGACATCCGGAGAGAGCGGCAAGGTTCTAGTCTCCCAATTGTGTGTGTGCGTCGGATTAAAAAAAAAAAAAAACTTTAAGGCCCTAAATTAAATACTACATACTACCAATATATTACTATTTAGACCGGGCTTTGGACTAAAGAGATTTTTTGTCCTGAGCCCAAGTCCACGTTCTTTTTTTTGAGCCCAAGTCCACCTACTTTTTTCTGGGTCAATGTTATTGGCCCTGCAAATTTTTATACTCCCTTGTGCAAAGAGGATTGTCAAAAAAATTGTAGTCCTATACAAATTTTACAATCTTCAGTACTACCAAAAAATTGACACTCCTCTATACGCAAAAGAAATTTTTGTGGTACCAATAACACTGACTTTTTTCTAATAATCTCAAAATTTAATTTGGTGCCCAAGCAGGGGCGGAGCCAGGATTTAATTTATGAGGGGGCCGTGTTACTATATATAAAAATTCTTGAAGTTGTCATACTCATACTAATTGAACTTCAATAGTAGAAAGTATATTAAAAAAAATTCAAACAAGAATGAGCAAAAAGAAAGGAAAAGGAAAGTCAATATTTCCAAAAAAATTAGAAAAGAAGGAAAATCTAAAAAAATAAGGTTAATGCTCATTCAGCAAAAAGGAGCCACGAACCCCTTATCTCTCCATTAAATGCTTAGAGCTCAACCACTTGAGTCTTGAGCTTACTTTATCATTGCTCTTTAAAAGGCCAAACGAATATATATTATGAAACGTCAGATTCTATGTAGTTATTAACAAATTTTTAAAAAAATGGGGGGGGCCGTGGCCCCCTTGGACTCTTAGTAAATCCGCCCCTGTGCCCAAGTTATTTATTATCGGTTGACAATACTACTATATAATAGAAAATGTTTAGACTTCATTGCAAAAAAATTTATATTTTAAATATGTCTTTATATATCTATACTAATTAAAATTGTTCATTAAATTTGGAATGACAGCTAGGTAACTACATATAGAATAAAAACAATTAAGGAAATTGTCTTTTGCTCTTTCCAAGTCTCATCCATTACCTCAATTAATGATAATTTATACTTTAAATAGTATTTATACATCAATGCTTCTACACAGACAGACGCGTGAACCGACACCATGTGTCGGTTTCCTATTGGTCGAGATTTTTAAACGATGAATACAGGAGGGCTGGTTTTGTGGATCCCGATTCCGACCAATATGGGACGACACATGGCTTCGATTTTGATCGTGCAGTCGTCCCCGTCTGTTCGTCAAGACTTTTCCTTCACACATAGCACTTTCACAAATGTCTATATGGTGGATACCGTGGATGGAGAAATTGTATTTATATTTAATGTTTGCAGTAGAGTAGCTAATTAGTTGCTAAAGAAATATATTTGCATGTATACTTGTATAAGATTTGAAGATGGAATAATCTCTATTCAATTTTAAATATAGAAATTTATTTATCTTTTTTCTAATATAAATATAATAGTAAATTATTGTTTCTTTGGGATTACAAGTGACAAATAGAAGTGACTAATGGGTCTAAGAATACTATCTCCCATACAATTCATCATTAAGCAAGGAAGTTAGACATTTTGGAGGATAATTGACAATCCAAGAAGCGTTAAAAAACGATTAGTAATTCCATGCACAATCTTTCCATATTTTGCATGCATATCCAAACTCGATAAGTCCATCCGAATCAATTGAATATTTCCACATTTTCTCTAGTTATATATCATCCTCATACATTTTTATTACTCTAGAAACGAAAATATTCGTCGAAAATGTCCGTCGCTGACGTGGTGTCTGATACCAAAAACGTATCAGACGAATTAGCGACGGAAAAATTCGTTGCTGAGCTTCTGAAAAATTTATATTTTTGGCTCACAAAAGTCTGTTGGTAATCCGTCGCTAATATGTCGCAGAGATTGTCGACGGTTTCTTTACGTTGCTAAGCCGTCACTAAATTTGGTCGGCGGATCCGTCCGTAATCCGTTACTATAGCGACGGATAACCGACGAATTTGTTTTAGCGACGTTATAGCTATCGACGTACCCTTTCCGTCGGCAATCCATCAGTAAACGTAATTAGCGACAAAACTGCCTTATGTAGCGACGGATAATTTCGTCGCTAATCACCAATATTTTTGTAGTGTCTAGCTTTACTTTTAAGCCATGTTTGATTCGCAGATTAAGGACATTAGAAAAGAGAACTAGTCCATTTTCTAGGTTTGGATGTTAAAGAAAATTAGCAGGAAAAAAATAATTTTGAAAGTGAAAAAGAAAAATAATTGGAGAAAAATGATTTTTCCATCCCCTAGCGATTCACTTGGGAAAATTTTTGATGTCAAATTTGATAAAATTACAGTTTTCTAAAAAAGAAAAGAACAAATATTTAATTTTCTTTCATTTTTTTTTTCGGAGAAACAAACCAGCCTTAGATTGGAGGCCTCCAATAACAACATGACACAATACTCTTATAGTGTTATAATATTTGCTCTTTCCGTGATGTGTTATGATATTACTGAAGAAGAATAAGATCTCACCACTGTCACGTGTGAGACGGAACAACTGAATAATTTATCCATTGTCCTAAGAAATACTCCTCCAAAGCTACATAATTTTTTTTTCAAGGCCCTGCAACTTTGTTTTTCCCTAATTGGTTAGGATCTCTACTCAAGTGTGCTGAAAAATAGGGGTGAGCATTGTTCGATTTTGGACAGAAAATCGAACTGAATCGAACCGAATAAGAAATTCGGTTCGATTTTAAAAAAATTCGGTTCGTTTCGGTTTTGAAAATACTAAATTTTCTTTTTCGGTTTCGGTTTTGGATTTCGGTCCAAAACCGAATAAATATTAATTATAGGTATATACTAAATATATTTAGGTATATTTAGCTATTATATATATTAACAAAAAATTACAAAACCCAAAATTCGAATAAACCGAAAATCGAACCGATTTAATTCGGTTCAGTTCGATTCGGTTATTGATCAATTCGGTTCGATTTCAGCTTTGTTTATTCGATTTCGGTCCAATTCGATTTTTAGTTATTCGGTTCGGTTGGAACCGAATAAACCGAATGTTTGCTACCTCGGCCTTGTAGTATACTGTATACAACAATAAAAATGATGATGTTACCTAAACATAATATGCCACAGTTAAAAACAAAACTTATAACTGAAAATAATGTCTCTGTTACTGTTTTACTCGTGCCATTCTTCGGCTTACATGGATATGAGACGACATGTTTCAGACTTCAACACATATTTTGATATTTTATAAGATATTCACAATATTCACAATATTCATCGTGTGTCCTACACGATACAAGTGGGCCACAATATGGCCTCGTTTGGTTGACGGAATCATGCAGTTGGAAAATGAAAAATTATTTCTTTCGTTTGGATGTCAAAAGAAAGTACGAGAAAAATGAAAGAAAATTGTAATTTCCTAAGCAAATGGAAAAAACAAGAAATTGATTTCATTTCATTTCCTTTTTGCGAACCAAACAAGCCCTATAGATATACGTATGATGGTTTCTGACATTCTAAGAATGTTGTACAAATACTACAAAAATGTCATTCTTTTAACCATTAAAAAGGGGACATTTCTGATATCCTAAGAGTTATGTTATTACAGTTTCTAAAAATTAAGAAAACATAAATTTATGTACATTTTATATTAGTAATATATACGAATGTCAAAAGTTTTGGGACCTTTCAATTTTGGGCCCTATGCAATCACACAACTTACACTTGCTCAAAAACGACTCTACGTATACACATTCTCACTAGTTCACAATATAGATATTTAGAGTGTCTAAAGCTAGAGCTGACTAACCATGTATGCTCTGACCAATCTTGGAAAGATGAAGGGACATGCAAAAAAAAAAAAATCCTAAAACAAATTGAGGCCGGTTGCCTCATCTAGATATACTAGTCTAAGCCCATCTTTAAGTGGGTCGGGCTTTGCACAATTGTCGGTTACTTGTCTCTACAATTAAATATGACTTGGAAATAACTAAAAAAAAACCATCCGATTCGTGTGTGTGTCTATATATATATATATCCTCCATTAAATAATTTAAAAAATTTAATTTTTTGTCTAACTACGACGTGAACTATGTTTTTTCTTTTTCTTTTTTAGTTAAATTTAATTTTATAAAATCTTTTTAACTATTTGCGCATATAAAAAATCATAAAATATATTCAATATTCAAGTTATATTTAAACTAAACACATATTCGAAACATATATAGAACAAATTCTAAAAATATATTTAAATTATTAATATAATTTAAATTTATAATTTTAATAATATTATATTTTTTTTGTACCAACGCCCACTTGAACGTGAGTAGTTTACATCTTCTTCTATATAATGAGGCTTCAAAACGGCTCAAAAATGAGCCATTTAAGCCGTATGTATATCATCGTCCATTTTATTTAAAAAAATTAAATTAGTTTTAAATTTGCTATATATATATTCAACATGGAGAATCGAACTCAACCAAACGAAGAAGAATATCTCACATCTTAGCCACATAAGTTAGAAGAAATATTTGATTATAATTGGATAATATTTTTATTATACGTGCAAAATACGTGCATTTATTAGTAAAAACTTATAAATGGATGAGATGCGAGTAGTAAAAATAGGTTTTTTTTTAGTGGCACCTCCACATTTACTAAGGGGCAGCCCTTACTTAGGGGGCAGCCCATTTGGTGGAGATTCTACTAGGGGGCAGCCCAAATTTTACTAGGGAGCAGCCCAACCCCCCAAACTCAAATTTCCTATTCATTTCATCATTTCCTCTCTCTCTCTCCTCCAAAAGAGAAAAAGAAGAAGAGCTCTCTCTCCCTCTCCCTAAACCCTAGAAAATTCTCCTCCACCACTCTAATCCTAATTCCTCCACCAAATTTCTTTCAAGAACACTCCCACATTCGACAAAACTGCTAAAACGGGGGTCCAAACATCATTTTTTTGCGATTCTAAAATTTCGAAAGGCCGTCTAACGGTGAAGCGGTTACTTTCAACCTCCTTGAAGATACGCTCGTTTTGGGACAAACGGGACCTCGTTTCGACCTCCCAGTCAAAAGTTATGGCCCTCCAAAGTTTCAACTGACCATAAAATGCAGGAGAATGACCATTCTCCGTGTAAATTAACACGGAGAATGGCATTCTCCGTCTTAATTTACACGAAGAATGGTCATTCCAGTGTTAAAATGCAGGAGAATGACCATTCTCCGTGTTAGAAACACGGAGAATGGCCATTCTCCGTGTAATTTAGCACGGAGAATGGCCATTCTCCGTGTAATTTAGCACGGAAAATGGTCATTCTCCGTGTTTCTAACACGGAGAATGGCCATTCTTCGTGTTAATTTACACGGAGAATGCCATTCTCCGTGTTAGAAATACGGAGAATGGCCATTCTCCGTGTAAATTAACACGGAGAATGGTCATTCTCCTGCATTTTAACACTGGAATGACCATTCTCCGTGTAAATTAAGACGGAGAATGTCCATTCTCCGTGTTAAAACACAGGAGAATGGCCATTTATATAACAACAAGTTTCAATTAGGACTGCCAGCTCCCTGGCAGTCCTAATTCAATGTAGGACTGCCAGGGGGGTGGCAGTCCTAATTCACAGAACATTTCATCTAGGACTGCCACACACAGGGCAGTCCTTCACATGTGTTGGACTGCCCTGTGTGTGGCAGTCCTAGATGAATTGTTCTGTGATCAAATCACAGAACATTTTAGCAAGGACTGCCACACACAGGGCAGTCCAACACATGTGAAGGACTGCCCTGTGTGTGGCAGTCCTAGATGAATTGTTCTGTGATCAAATCACAGAACATTTTAGCAAGGACTGCCACACACAGGACAGTCCAACACATGTGAAGGACTGCCCTGTGTGTGGCAGTCCTAGATGAATTGTTCTGTGATCAGATCACAGAATATTTTAGCAAGGACTGCCACACACAGGACAGTCCAGCACATGTGAAGGACTGCCCTGGGTGTGGCAGTCCTAGAAAAGACAACACCTGGATAAAAGTAACACACATGTATGACACACATGTATAACACCCAAATAAAACACATGTATAACACCCAGATAAAAGACATATAACACATGGATAAAAGTAAGAAACATATATTGGACTTCATATTTCATAGTTTAATGTATACAAAAGTGGTCCTCTATAACCAAAATGCTAAAATGTATACAAAAGTGGTCCTCCATATAACACATTGATACTCAGTCGATTTCGACGTCACAGTGGTCAGCAGGTAAGTCTCTCGGCAATCTCATGATTGTGGGTTCCATTCTTCACTTGTACTGACCACTTCCCTTCTTCTTCTTTTCTAATCTGGATCGTGAATGGACAACCACATTTCCTCGTGCCAGCTTTCTTTCTTGGAACTTTATTTTGGATAACTGTGTCTTTCTTGTGCGATCTGAACACACCACCTCTTTCACAGCCAACCATCACACTGTGTCGTCTCGGGCGATTTCGGGCCGATCTGGATATCACTAGAACCAACTTGTTTTTCCGTCCAACTTCTCGACACCATTGTACCGCATCGTCGCTTGATTGAAACGAAAGAGAGAGAAGTAGTAGAGGAAGAAAGTAACATCAGTATTTGGATCAATGTTCATATTTGGGTTATATATATATATATATATATATATATATATATATATATATATATATATATATATATATATATATATATCTGGACAAGACGTGATACGATTGACCCCTATATATTTTTTTACTGTTAAAATATGGTTCTGTATTTACTCTTTATGTGATATGTCTTCATTTCTCCACTTAAGTGAATGGAAAATGATACTCATATTATTATTTATAGAGTTAGCTAGAGGATCATGTTAAAAATATTGGTGATAAGTTGGTAAGGCAGGCTGCTTAAAAGAAGAAATGACTTGGACACAGAGGACTGCCACAGATGTGGCAGTCCCTCACATACAGAGGACTGCCACATTTATATAGGACTGCCACATCTCTGGCAGTCCTATATATGTGAGGGACTGCCACATTTGTGGCAGTCCGCTGTGTTAAAGTCCAATTTTTCACCCGAAGTAAAGTTCAAGTGTAGTTACCACGAGGGTTTCCGATGCGTCAAAGTGTTCTTCGGACGTTGTGGGAGGAGAGTATCCAGCATTTGATGGTCCGGGTTGTTCCATTTTCTATTTCTTTCTACATTAAACACAAAATTCAACTTTTATATGTAAAATTTAGGTTAAAACTTAAAATATTACACAAAAATAAATTCGACGACTTACAAATAAATGGGAGAAATGATTGACACTGTATTCTACCAAAAATCTTCAACAATTTTAGGTTGGGGGACAATTTCACCTAGGTTAGGTTAATTATAGGTTTATATGAGGAGGAGAAAAAAAGAGTGGAGGAAGAGAAGTAGTAGAGGAAGAAAGAAAGAGATGAAATAAAATCAAATTGGCTTTTATAGTAATTTTTGGGCTGCCCCCCTAGTTAAAAAATCAAGGGTTCGACTATTGACACCCCATCTATTTCTAAGTTGACCCTAATTTCTTTTCATAACTTAAGTTGTATTATGAAATGACTGCTTTATCCTTTTCCTATTTCTAATTCTATCCAAACCCAAACAGCCATAGGACCCCACCCCTTCACTAACCCCACCCCTTCAATAACTAATCCAAAACCTTAGAAGACATTATTTGAAGCTTGAAGAAATTACAATGGAGGGCCAAAGTAATGATAGAAGATCTCCCGTACCCAATGTAAGTCCTACCAATGTTTTTTTTTCAAGTATTGATTCGGCTGTTTCGATTTTGAGAAGAAAACAAAATTCGCGGACTGTTCGACCATAACAAGTCGGACAAATCTACACTGTTCGACTATGGGAGGTCGAACGTTTTTTGAACTGTCCGACCTGTACTGGTCGAACAGTGTGGATTTCTCCGGATTATGTCGGTCGAACAGTACGTTTTTTGAGTTAAATTTAAAAATTTTATTTTCCAACCTAATCCGATATTTGTATTTATCTTCATAGGAAAACACTTCAGATGACATTGCGGTTAACACTGAGATGAGTATTGTCACGCACCCGATGTACGAACAACAACTTGATTTCTCTGAAGAATTTCAAACTGATCAATTATTTGTTAGTCGAGAGTCATTGGTGAATTGGGTACGATCGATAGGAAACCTTCATAATATAGTAGTTTTGGTTAAACGGTCGGATAAAGGAGAAGGAAGACGAGCTCGAGTAATCCTGGGTTGCGAGCGAGGGGGTAAATATGTGCGACGGAAGGTAAAAGTTGATGAAGCAAATTTGGCTAATATTGCGAAGAAGCGAAGACCTGAACGGCTTACGGGCACGAAAAAATGTGATTGTCCGTTTCAGTTGAAAGGAGTACAATGCAATGATGTTGGGCAATGGTCACTTAAGGTTATGTGCGGCACACATAATCACCCAATGGGTCAAAATTTGGTTGGGCACTCCTATGTTGGTCGACTAACAGCAGCCGAAGACCAACTCGTCAAAGATTTGACGAAAAATAATACAAGGCCAAAAGATATATTGAGCACGTTGAAGGAATCCTTTGGGGAGAATGAATCGACATTGAAGACAATTTATAATGCTCGTCATAAGCATAGAGTTGCCGAGCATGGAGGGCTATCCCAAATGCAATACTTGTTGGGAAAGTTGGAGTCGGAAAAGTATTATTATCTGGTGAGGAGATGTGAGCAAACAGATAGAGTGAAGGATCTTTTTTATGCCCACCCGACAAGTGTGGACTTGTTGCGTGCTTTTCCCAACGTTTTATTGATGGATTGTACCTACAAGACTAATAGGTACAAGATGCCACTATTGGAAGTAGTTGGAGTAACTTCCACGGATATTACATTTTCTGTGGCGTGTATATATTTGGAGGCGGAACGGGAGGACAATTATATATGGGCGCTTAGTACGATTAAAGATCTATTTGCTCAATCAAGCTTACCCAATGTCATTGTCACTGATCGTGAGATTGCACTTATGAATGCTATCAGTGTTACGTTTCCCAGGGCTGCACATTTGCTATGTCGGTGGCATATAAGCAAGAATATATTGGCTAACTGTAAGAATTTATTTCGTACGAAGGAGAAGTGGGATTCTTTCAATAACTCTTGGAATTCGTTGATTCTTGCTGAAGATCAACTGAGATTCAATGAATTACTTAGAAGATTTCATGAAGATTTCCGGGATTACCCAAAAGCAGTTAATTATGCTGTGAAGAATTGGATAGAGCCGTATAAAGAAAAATTTGTTTCATGTTGGACTAATAATGTCATGCATTTTGAGAACACGGCGAGTAGTAGGTATGTGTTTTCAAGCAATACTTTGTATATACATATGAATGTTTTTTTTACAGTATTACGTGAGTTTTTTGACTCCATGTTTTCGATACTCACAGGGCCGAGAGTGCACACGCAAAGTTGAAAAAACAACTTGGGACTAGTCAATCAACTTTCGAGATATCGTGGGAAAGGATACATAGTCTGCTGACAAATTCACACAACCAAATTAAGAGCTCATTTGAGACGAGCCTTAATGTGACACCCCATCGATACAGTTCTCCCTTGTTTAAGATTATTCGCGGGTTGGTGTCTCATAATGCTCTCAGTAGGATTTATGACGAGTTGAAGAGTTTAGATGATACCGGCGTCGATCCCCTACTTTGTGGTTGTGTGTTGAGAAGAACTTGCGGGCTACCTTGTGCACATGAGCTTGCACAGCTAAAACGGGATGGACAATACATCCAGCTTGATATGGTTGACAAATACTGGAGAAAGCTCGATTGTGAACCTGCCAAAACAGACAAAGTACATGATGAAGATATCCGAAGTCGTTGGGTTGAGACCATGGATAATATTAACCATATGTTTGATGTGGCTAATGATTCCCAAAGGCTCTTATTGCTTAAAAGACTCCGGGAGATATCAGTTCCTTCAACGTCTTCGTTGCTCGAACCGGTTGTCAACACTCGACCTCGTGGTAGGCCAAACAAGAAAAAAACACACAATACAAACTCGACGAAACGTGAGCGAAGCAAATTTGAAATAGTTGAAGCCGCTCACGATAGTTGTTTACCGTTGGAGCAAACTTTAATTGTCGGTGGACCCCCTTCGGCAAAACCAATGTTTACTTCTATTCGAAGGAAGAAGGTACCGGATAAACGTAAGTCATTGCGCAATGACACCCTTATTGCATATCTGGAGAAGTTTCCACCTCGATTTCATTCGTACGTGTCGAGTGTGGTAGACGTTCTTGGGGATGGACATTGTGGTTTCCGATGCGTAGCCCATGCAGTAGGGTTGGGGGAGGAGTCATGGGCAAAAGTACGTAATGACCTCATGCAAGAGTTGTCATCGAGGGTCGATTTATACGGCAAGTGTTACTTGAGTAAGGGCTCTCCCGCACAATTACTTGAATCTTTGAATTACTTCTCAGCTCCGGTTATGGACAGTAACTACTGGTGGAGATATCCCGATAATTATTTGTTGGCGGCATCGGCGTACAACATGGCGTTTGTCCACATTCATGAGCTGGAGAGCGCTACGTTTCTTCCTATGGTGACAGAAGTTCCGACGAACCCTCGGCTAATCTGCATGGCTTTTGTTAACAATAATCATTTCATAGTGGTAATGTTTTTCTCCTAATGTGTATTTTTTTGTGTATACAACAACTATTATCTAATATGTTTCAATCCATCTGTATGTAGGTCAATTTGTCCGAAGACGCAATATTACCACCCGTTGTCAGCAGTTGGTCTACTTTGCGTCTTCCGTGTGCATCTGGTTGGGGCGAAATTTTGGAGCATCGGTTGCAGAAGTATCGTGCAACTGTTCCCGTACAAGTCGCGGCTTCACCGATTATATTGAATTGAATTTGCTTCAAGCTCATTAATTATTTGTAATGGAACGTTTGAACGTCTAATGAACTTGTGCTAATATTTTTGTGGGACATTTGAACGCATTCGAGTATATCACAAAATATCACAAAACATAACAAGATATCTAGCGTCGATGACGCATTCGAGTATATCACAAAATATCACAAAACATAACATGATATCTAGCGTCGATGACGCATTCGAGTATATCACAAAATATCACAAAACATAACAAGATATCTAGCGTCGATGACGCATTCGAGTATATCACAAAACATAACAAGATATCTACGATCTACGTCGCCTACGTCTACCAGTCGCCCTCGTTGAAGATTCAGGTTCCTCTGGAGACTGTAGCTTCAATGCTCGATAAGTCACCTCGTCCCGAGGAAAAGTGTCCCTCATCCCGTTATAGGGTGTCCAATTCACCTACAATGGACGAAATTACACTCACATTGTGGACTTGAAGATTGTCCAATACCTCCCTGATGGATGAGATCAGGTTGGTACCTCCTCCAGCATGGGGCCTATTGGCCCACCTCATAGCAAGTGGTTCCCCCATCCGATAATTGACGTTATGGGTAGGCCTCGTGAACGGAAAGTACTCGAAGATCCAGGCCTACAAAAAAAAAAAAATAATATGAAGCATATTGGTCGGATGTATAACATTAAATTAAAACATATAAGTAGGAGATATAGTTACCTCCAGTAAAGTCAGGTATCCACAAATTTGCCGCACCCCACTCCGAGATGCTACTCCAAGCTGTCGATACAAGAAAGCTAAAGCAGCTACTCCCCAAGCGTAGTCATCGACGTTGTTGACATTCTCCAGAAGGGCTAGAATTTTTGTGTCAACCCGTGTCCCACTTTTGTCAGCAAAAATGGTGCATCCAAGCACATACCATAAGTACGCACGGGCAGCACGTCTTCTTTTCGACGAATCCGTGCTACTCACATCAGACTCAAATCTAGCCCGGAGCCACTCCATCCGGACCGAGCTACCTTTTTGACTCAATAGCTCATCCTGTGCCTCAATTTCTAACACCCCCAACAATCTACGAATCATCTTCTTAGGGTCCTCCGGTCCCCTTGCTGACACTGGTTCCACCACCGGTAAGCCACTTACCGGGAGTCCGGTAAGACAAAAAACATCATCTAATGTAATTGTCATCTCTCCGAACGGCATGTGAAATGTGTTGGTCTCCGGTTGCCAACGCTCAACAAACGCACAAATTAGATTCTTATTTGGCGTCTTGTACGAAAATGACCTTATGTTGGCTATACGAGAATTTTGAAGGACAGGATTTATGTTACCTTCCAACTTCCATGCGTACAGCTTCGTTGTGTGGCACCAACACCTTAACACGTCCCTCTCAATGCCATTCCAAATCTCGTACGCCACATGTGTCTTGAAACTTGGAATAAGTTGTGGATCTTCGGGTCCACCGGGACAAGGCCCTGTCAAAATGTTAGCATCCTCATCCTCTTCTTGATCAGTTTGGCGCTCTTCATCAGTGTGGCACTCTTCATCAGTGTGGCGTTCTTGCTCCTGCTCTTGGTCGGCCGTTTGAGTCGAAGCAACAAGTGCTTGTTGTTGAAGACGTGCAAGTTCCTGCTCTTCAGCCCGACGTCTCCTAGCTGAAGCATGAGTCGTTTCCCTCCTACTAGTTTGCTTTCCTACAAGTTCCACCAAAATAACATGGCTTAAAGAAATATTTTTTAAATTGTATTGTTCGGTCTCGAAGAGTCGAACTAACCCACACTGTTCGACCATAACAGGTCGAACAAATCTGTACTGTTCGACCGAAACAGGTCGAACAGTAAGCAAGGTGTTCGACTATCGTGAGTCGAACACATTGCTGTGTGTCCGACCGACCAGAGTCGAACATATCCGTAAAATTTGGGGAAAAATTCGATCTGTTCTTTCGTTCTAACCCTAAATGGTCGACAAAACAATGGGGTTCTAACCCTAAATGCTCGACAAAACAATGGGAGAGAATGTAGTTTGGATTGAAATGTTTGATACTCACCTCGATCCATGGTGAAGAGACTTCTCGGAGTGGGGTGAACAATGGGGGACTTCTCCGACTCAAATCTGGTGTTGGAGAGAAGTCCAACAGAGATGGGGAAGAGAGTAGTGTGGAGGAAGAGAGTAGTTAGGGTTAGGGTTAGGGTTTGATGGGGAAGAGAGTAGAGTGGAGGTGTATGTAGGGAGAGAGGAGAGTGGGGTGAATGTAGAATTTTGTGTATAGAGAGGAATGGGGTGTACTTAGAAATTGGGATGTGGGGGTTGTACACTATGGTTTAAGTCATAAGGGTATTTTTGTCAACATTTGGGGTGTACTTAGTATTTTTATAAGTTAATTTATTTTTAGGTGGGGTGTACTTAGAAATTGGGGTCAACTTAGAAATAGATGGGGTGTCAATAGTCGGACCCAAAAATCAATGGCAAACTTGTAATTTTTTTTAAAAAATTTTGGGTTGTCCCCTATTAGAAGTGGAGGTGCCCCTAAAAAAAACCTAAAAATAGCACAAATAGTGAGCACTCATCTGCAAAAAGCCCACACCAGACCAGACCCAACTAAACAATAAAACCCGAGAACCGCCATTCGTGTCCGCATTCCCGACCACACGCAAATGGGCTCGATCGAGGCGCCGAAGGCGGAGAACGGGATCGCCCACCAGAACGGCGACAGCGGCGGCGGAGGAGGTCAAAGGAACGGCGACGGAGCTCCGCCGACCAGGAAGGGGAAATCGGCTGCGTCCTCTGAGTCGGTGGGCCTCCCTCTGGAGGTGGGGACGCGGGTGATGTGCCGGTGGAGGGACCAGAAGCTCCACCCTGTCAAGGTCATCGAGCGGCGGAAGGTCTCCTCCTCCTCCGGCGACGGGGAGTACGAGTACTACGTCCACTACACGGAGTGTAAGTCAATTCTTCCCGGCTGATTCTAGGGTTAGGGTTAGGGTTAAGGCTCTCTCTCTATTTTTTGGTTTTGACTAATTTTTTTAAGGGGAAATTTGGTAGAGTGACGGGGGAAGTGAGAAAGCTGCGTTCTTGATGGCTTAAAGAGTCTTTAATTTTCTAGTTGATTGTTGGTAGAATGTTTGATTTCGATTTAGGGGTATCATTTGGTCTTTGGAACATAAACGGAGTAAGGCCTGTTACAGACACTCCAAGTGTCGGACTTTAAGGGTGCGTCTGATTGCAAGGTGAAAAATAAATTATTTCTACGGAATTATTTTACTAGGAAAAAATTCCATGGAATTTTAAAATTTTCTTATGGAAAACTTAATTTGGGTGTTTGATTGTCATTATTTTCCACGGAAAATCATTATTCTCCATGAAAAATGATATTTTCCTATGAGTTGAGCCAGTTTCATTTTCCACCATTTTAGAAGAAAATATGGAAAATGATAGTTTTTTGGAAAATAATTCCATGGAAAATATAATGTATCAAACACTATAATTGGTGGAAATTTTGTGATAGGAACTATTTTCTATGGAAAAAAAGTCCTATATAAGTGAATTTTTCCGTCGATTCTTGGATGAAGACTAGGCTTAGGGTTTGCTTATGATTTTTCTTGGTTTTGTGTAAAATTTGTCATGGGGAAATGCTGGATGGATGGCGTAGTGACAAGGTTGGTTCTGAGTTTTTGGTTGTCCAGGACAAAAATTAAAATGGTGCCCCTCGTAAAAAATCAAAATAGTGTCCCTCGTAAAAATAAAAACTAAAAAAATTGTCAAAAAACAAGGCCACTAGGCCTCGAACTTGTGACTCTTTACATAGGAGGTGTAAGTGAGAACCAACTTTGCTAAGTGTATCATTTTGTTATATTATGTGAGCACTAACATTTTAAAATACTACCAAACATTATATACATAAAAAATAATCTAATTTTTCTGGTGCCCCTTAAAATTTTGCACCCTGGAAGGTTACCCGGCCTGCCCTGGGTAGTGAAAAAACTATGTTCTTGATGGTATATAGTCTTTATTTTGCTTGTTGATTGTTGATAGGATGTTTGCTGTTCATTATATAGGGGTCATTTGGTCAGTGGTGAAAGCACCCTAGAGGGGGGTGAATAGGTCAAGCTTACTAATCAAGCACAATTAGATTGCTAATGGGCAATTTAAGTACAAGAGAAGAAGCAATAAAAATATCGACACCCGATGTATCCTGATATCCTTCCTTGGGGCACTTCAGTCCCGAAACTCTTCCCGACTTCAATCCACTATTGTCAAAATAGTTATAACGTGAGCTTTGATTCGAAGGCTCACTAACTTCTTACATGAGAGCTTTGATCCGAAGGCTCTCGACTTCAATACACGAGAGCTTTGATCCGAAGGTTCTCCGACTTCAATATCCGAGAGCTTTGATCCGAAGACTCTCCGACTTCACACAAGCTTTGATCCGAAGGCTTGTACACTTCAACCTCTTTACAAGATGGTTTTGATCTTCTCACAACAAAGATGAAGATCTCACTTTTACAACTCAAGAACACAACACAATTTGTGGATAGGCAAGTGAAAGGTTTGGTAGAGTTGTTTGTGGATAGACTTTGGTAGATAGAAAAAATTTAGGTTCAAAGCATCAACCTTGAATGAAGGGGTTCAAGACTATTCATAACCAAAGCAAGAGAAAAAGCATAATTGCAACTTTTTGTCATCGGTTGGAAGATCCATCGATCATCCACGGAATATTGTCGGATCTTCCGTCTGCATAATGGCTATAAATATAGCCGTTGGGATTAGTGATGCGACATGTTTTGACCATTGGATTTCGAACGGTAACAATTCAGATTATCCATCGGTGTTCTGCGAAATTCCGTCGGATAAGCCGATAGCTCACAGAAGGTTTTATGTGGTCCATTTGGATCATCCTTCGGTAATCTGCGTAGATCCGTCAGATCATCCGCATGACTGGCCAAAAGTGATTCTGGATTATTTTCTACCATAGCTTTCGATTTTGTCATACAATTTTTGTGATTAGAATTATTCCTAAGACTCGTTACAGACTAGAGATATACTTCAACATGTGCATGCTTCTTCAGAGTCTTGAAATGATGATGTCATGGCTTGGCTTCTTCCATTGTATTGTGATGTTTTTTTTCTTGACGACAGCTGTCGAAAGATACCTAGATTGTGAAATCTGAATACCTTTCGGGGCTTCGTCCCTGAACCCCCACGGGAGGGGGGGTGCTGCCTCCTCGACCTCCGTCCGCTGACCGGGCAGCGAAAACTCTGACTGCGTGGTCCCGGAGTTGTCGTTGGACGGTTCAGAGAAATCTTGTGGGATACTGTCGTCTTTGGTCCATCATGATTTCTTCATTTGCATATATTCATGTAGATCTTGCTTATTGCTTATTGCATTTACATGTTCGACGAACAAAGCAATATACGTTGTAGGAAGTATAATAAATTTAATGCTCATTAGGACTATGTTAAGTTTAAGTATAAATACTATAGTGATAGCATAAATATTAGTGATATCATAATGTTAAACTTAATCGAATGACCACAATAAAAAATATATATCATTGGACTAACAATCTTTCCCCTTTTGATTATGGCAACTCGACTTGGTTAAATTTAAGATAGACATAATAGAAGCTCATATAACTAATATGTAAACCAATGAGCACATATCACTAAAGGTATAAGTAAAAATGCTATAGTGATTGTACGAAGATTAGTGATAATATAATGCTAAACTTAATCGATTTGTCATATTCAAAAATATGATACAATCATTGGGCCAACAAGTGGCACATGAACGGAGTAAGACCCGACACAGTCAATCTAGAATACACAATATTGGGTTCCGCTGTTTGAGTCCTTTCCCACCATTCAGGGTCATGCCCCCAATGATGCTCAAAATCCGTATCCTTCTTTAATTTTTTTTTTTGGGTTCGGCTGTTTGAATCCTTTCCTACCATTCAGGATCATGTCCCCAATGATGCTCAAAATCCATATCCTTCTTGAAAATTCTATACACGTTCCTTTAAAACCACAACTATGTTATCACTTTTGACCATAGCATCTACTGGTAAATGTTTCTCCAAACCACCTGAGATGATCATCTTATACTCAATTGACGCCACATATTCATATCGAATCTCCGTCTAATGCATTGCCACTCGCCCATACTAGCACTCTCATTTCATCTACACTAATTTTCTTGGCATGTTGTTTGTGAACTTCCCACTACTAACCCATAATGGATTGCTGGTCTTGTAGAATCTTCCAAAATACACTAGGACATGCCAAAAATTGATGTCGTGTCTGTGTTGTCTTGTTGGTAACTTTTCTTGTCGTGTTTGTATCCATGAAACATTGCATTGACTTTATCGTCGTTAAGCTTCCTTCAGTTGTCCATAGGCCCTACTTTATAGGGAATATATCAGTTCGTGGTTGGAATGATGCTCTTATTATGGACAAAACAATTATTAAATGTTGGAAATATGCCCTCTTTGGAGATAGATCAATCTGCTAATTTCTTGTCAAATTTGTTTAGGCGAAATGGTTGGAATCATTGGAATAGGGGTGAGAAAGATTCCCTTCTTTCTTGTTGGTAGGATGTGTTGTTTTCTTGATGGCAGTAGGGATAGTTGGTAAGGTGCCCTATCCATGGAAGTAACAATTAGTAGTCATGGAAGTAACAATTCTTTAACAAATATTCTTCATAGATTGGCATAGGGATGTTCACGTTTCTTCCTAAATTATGGAAGAAACAACTAATATCTGTCCTGATTTTTTTTTTTTTTTTGGGTAAAATTTGTCTAAGCAAATGGTTAGGAAAGATGCCGTAATTATGGGATAAACAATTAGTGTCACTGGCAACCTAGGAAGCATGGTCACTCCAAAAAATTTGATGCCGTGTCGTGTCGTGGCAGACAGGTATAAGACAACATGGATACTGCATAGTACACTAGGACACCGAAACTGATATCGTGTCCGTGTTGTATCGTATTAGTTCCTGTGCAACATAGAGAACCATAATACTCGATTTGACTTCTCCCATTTTCCTATTATGCTAAATTTTTTTGGAATCTTATTAACATTTTCTGTTCTAAATTTCTATAGAATCACTAGGTTTCTTGTGCAGATAGATTGAACATATATTTTGGTTGGTTTACCTTTAAAAGTGTTATATAGTATTAATTTCTTAATATGTTTTGGAATGAGGTTGAGTAAACATGACTACATAGGCTTATTTTGGAACAAGGGTATGTGTGGTGGTTAAGTGATACAAATAAGAAGTGCATAGAAAAATAACAGTAACAAGAAGCAATAACTATAACAAAGTGGGAAGAAATGCCATTTTGTTTTGCTCTGTGGCTCATGTCATTGGGATAAATGCAATTCCATATAGCAAATCATTGCATCTTACATCTTCGTCTAGATTCTTCCCTAATCTAGGGGAACTTGGGAAGTGCTTCTAGGTTTCATGAGCTTAAAATACATGACCAGAAGGTACCTGCTTACCAACTGACCTTCTAGGTTATGTGGCAAGGCATTCTCTTGGTCATAACCATCTTGTGGCAAGAAACTTGGCACAAACATTGAGGGTGCACATCAAGTTGGCATGGTCATTAAAATTTTCTTTTTCAGGGAGCTTTCTAGTGTTGCATAGCTCATTCCTCCCATGTGGGAAGGCTTGGGTGGATGATGATGGACACAATAAGAATAGCGAGGTGAAAGAGCTACAGAGAAAGATAACAAAAAGAAGGAAAAATAAAGATAAAGAGACAGGAACACGGGATAGTCACTTACAATATTTGTAATTTTGTATCCTAGGGAATTGGGTTTGAAACCCAAAGACCTCTCTGCAAAGATGTGGGTAAGGTTGTGTGTATCTTGGCTCTCCCCCAACTTTGCATCAATAGCCATTAGAGATTTAACATTTGTATGCATTTATGAAAGATTTGGAGGGAGAATATTTTTGGAGATCAAAGAGCAAATAATCTAAAGTGACTTGGAACCATAGTTACCAGGATTCTACCTACCTCCCTAGGAAATGCTTTTCAGATCCCCCACCCCAAATGCGGTGGGTTCCCTATCTGGATAGCAAAAAGTGGAGACCCAGGCAACCTAAATCTTACAAGATGGAGTCCAACAACGATATCAATCAAATGTGAGGCTAAAGTCAATTATTTGTCTGAAATGAAGCCTACAAGATTGTTGCAAGATTCAATAAGAAAATTTCCCTAGTGTATATATATAGTTATATACACGTGTGTGTGTGTGCGTGCGCACGCGCAAATGAACAATTCCTAAGTGAACTTCCACACCAGGAAAAGTAGCGTGCAATGTACACTGGGAAAATACAAACTGCGACATAGATAACTTTTGTTCAAAAAAGCCCGAATATCTACAACTATCTTTAACCTTACAAAATTCGTATGCTAGAGTCAGGAAAAGTTAAGTCTTACAACTAGAAGCCTTGTTTTGATTGCAATACAACTTTTAGTTGCAATAAGGACCGAAATTGATGTACCATTTAGTTTGCATAAAATCGTTTTACATCCTATCTTAGACTCCGTTCATATTTATTTCTTTTAGGTGCTACTGAGATCATTTGTTCGGCGATGCAGATCATACTCATAAATGTGTAATTCATTGTTTTCTTAACATCTTTACTTCATTTCTAGACTACACCTTACTTCTCAAATCTCTCAATCTATGTTGTAGAACTAACTAATAGGGAACATAGACATTTTCAGATAGCTACAATAAGTACTTACCTAAGTTGCATGAATAAGGACATGAAGATGGGTACATACACGAATGTTACACGAATAAGGATACGATATGGATATGTACATTATATTTCTGTGTCCGTGGAACATAGCTCAATCCTAACATTGACTGTCTTAGGGCTTTTACTCGTATGTGTAACACTCAATTCTAATGCCATTCTTAATGTAAACAATGTTCTAAATGGCGGTTGAGGCGGCTGCTCTCCGTACCGCTTTTGTCGGACAGTGGTAGGCGGTCAACGGAGGTTTGGTTCTGTTGGTGGAGGTGAGGCGGCCGTAGGCGGAGGTGAGACGGCGTAGGCGGACGCCTAGGCGGAGCAATACCTAACTAGATGTTTTGGCAAAATAGTTTTGCGAACATTATGGAAAAATGGTTCACTTTTACAAGATCGAAACTTCACAAATCTTTGTTCTACAACTTAGTTATGCATAAAACACCCTTAAAGTATGCATATTATGCAAAAAAAAACAAAAACAAAACAATAGTAAAATAATAAAAATGTCCAAAATGTATCAAGCGACTAGACGGTAGGCGGACCCTCTCCGTCGTGCACCCGCCTACCGTCGTTTAGAACCTTGAATGTAAAAACCTAAAACCACCTCATCTTTCTCTTCCTTTATGAGGATATGAGATGTAACGGAATTGCAGACCAACTATTGCTCAAAACCATGGACTTGCCTTAATAGAAAATAAGGAGATTGTGATAAAAAAAAGTGGTGACATGTCAACTATCATGTCGAAAAGTTTGTATGAAAAGGTACAATAAAACGCATGAGAAGTTTCACTATTGGTTCTCAATATCTCATCGGCGACAGATTTTAGGCCACAAGCTTTGAGAGCTTGTGTTGAACTTACCTTGTTGCCAACTCCCCAAAGACTTTGATATCTTATGGAGCTGTAGTACCTAACTTGGGTGGGCCTACACTTGGGCCATGGTGGGTTGTTGCTGACCTTGAATTTGAACCTTATATTTTTCTTATGATTTCTATACGTAACCATGTTGTGATATTTACTTCTCCCCCCCCTAGGATTTTTAATTTTCTGATATATTGAAGTTATGGTTGACCCAACATAAATCTACGGAGAATATTAGCAGGACGAATCTAAAAAAATTCTGTACGAGGGAGCAATAAAATATACTTATTGATTGCTTTAAAATATAGTAGATTACAAAAAAAAAACTATATGAAGTTTGTGAACAATTTCATGTTACATTTATATTTAAAATTCTTAATATTCCTATTATCTTAAACATCTGAAGAAAATAGAAGTTGTGAATCAAAATAATCACATGCATGTAAAATTGTAGAAAATAAAACATTAGTATCTATGAAGGATGTAGAACATCAAGTAGAATAATTGTGATATATGAGAATTATCTAAGTATGTGGATCAATGAATCTCAATATTTTATGGAGAAGAACAAAGTATTCATTTCCCCGAGTAGCTTATGAAATAAGGGAAGAGAGTGGAATAATCAACTGGACCAAGAAGTTATGGTTGAGATATTAAGGAGTAATTTTATATTAAAATATTATATGATTATAAGATATCGTTGAAATATTGAGGTATTAAGAGATTTTAAATATAAGATATTAAGAGATTTGAAAAATTCTTAGCATTTTAGTAAAAATATTAAGAGAGAAATAATTGATTCTCCTTAATATTGTCCATAGATTTTGGTTGGGCCAAGTGATACTTCAACATATAAGAAAATTTAAAATTGTGCGTGTCGGTGGGTGGGGTGTGGGGGAGGGGGCAGGTTGTAAAGTATCACTTACATGGAGTGTATTACTTAGAGAAATTACAAAAAAAAATGAAGTTCCTGAGAAGTCAGGATGGGCAACCGTTCCTGCTCGCCAAAGTGTAGATTTGCTCCTGAATATTAAGGATAATCAATTATACTCTTTTATCTCTTAATATTTTTATTCAATTACTCAATCTTGAAATGTCTTAATAGCCCATTCTTTTAAATTTCTTAATACCTCAATATTTCAAGGATACCTTTTAAGTTATAACCATACAATCTTTTAATCTAAATACTCCTTAATATCTCAACCATAATTTCATGGCCCAATTGATTTCTTAATACCTCAATTGAATTCTTTTTTTCTCTTCCAAAAGAAATTGACATCTAAGCCACCAAAAAGAAGAAAAATTGATTGTTGCACGCACTTAGGTAATTCTTATATATATAACAAAGATTCTATTTGATGTTCTTCATCCTTCATAGATAATAATGTTTTATTTTCTATAATTTATCTGTCAAGATTATGAAATTATGTTAAGGTTATTGTTGTCATGTGATTTCTTTGACTCACAACTTCTATTATGTTCAGACGTTTAAGATAATAGGAATATTAGGAATTTTAAATGGAAATCTATCATGAAATTCTTTACAAACTTCAATTAATTTTTTTGTGATTTATTATGTTTTGAAAAAAGTCGATAAGTATATTTGTGTTACCTCGCTCGGACAAATTATTTAAATCTGCCCCTGGTCCCTTGGTCATCTGCCACTGCTTCAATTGAGATTAAAGAAGGATAGTGGCTAGAACATGGCCACACCTTGTCTTGGATAAATGTAATTTGTCCCTTTGATAATGCTATAGGTTTGGGGACCACTAGAATGGATATTTTTGGATGTGCTATGCGGACATCAAACATGCATGCTTTATATTTTGAATATTTTGTCCCTGAAGGTATATGCTAAAAGACTTGATATATTCTGATATGCCTATCATGTAGCTAGGCCAGATCTTCATCCAATATGCTGACAACTACTTCTGGGACACTGGATGATACGTCTTTCCCTTGTTGGTGCTTGATCACATTTCTCATCTTATTTATTGAACTTTTTGTCACTCTAGTTTTCTACCATTGAAATCTTTGTCATTTGTTTAATCAATATATTGTTTTCGTGGATATAATATCAATTACTTCTTAGAAGATTCTTCCTTGATGAGCAATCATCAAGTGCATTCTAGTAGAAACTTCTGTTGGGATTTGACCTGTTTTCTTCATATATAGCAATTAGTGGCTCATTATCTTTCATCAGATGGTGCTTCTTTTTCCCACCTTAATTGCGTAGGTTTCAGAAAAAGGCATTAACTGTGAAACTTTGAACTGCTTTCTTCTGCATCTGTTATAGAAAATTATATTTTTATTTTTTTGCAGTCAACAGAAGGCTTGATGAGTGGGTTAAACTTGAACAATTAGATCTGGCGTCAGTGGAGAATGATGTTGATGAGAAAGTGGACGATAAGGTACTAACTCATAGTATCGCTTATTAGGCATCTGCATATCGCATAACTTTGTTCTAATTGAATTGTATATCTTCTGAAAAGAACTCTATACATGTCTGATTCATGGAAATATTTTTCTTTGAACTTCTATAGGCGACAAGCTTGAAAATGACACGAAACCAGAAACGAAAGATTGACGAGACACATGTCGAGGTACGCTGATTAGTTATTTCTCGTTACCATAGTTGCACGCATATCAGTTACGTTTGCTGAAATAATTTGGTTTTCATTGTTCTTAAATTTTTTCCCTTCAATTCCTTAAATAACATTATCATAAACTTACATATTTCCCCCCTCTTATAAGTATACACCTTCAATTGTCAAGGCAAAGAACGAAGAAGACTGTAATCCTGCAATTGCTTAATACCGCAGGAATTATTTAGACCACAAAATTATTATGTACAACTTATTGTAAAGATTTTGTCCAAGTAATGTAGTAAAGGTATCTCTCTAAATTTTGTACGGACAATAACAACAAAAAAGGAAGACAAGAAAGCCTTTATCCCCAAATCTTGGAGTCAACTATTTGAATCCTTTTCTTCTTTCTTCCATTTAGCTCTTCTAAGGGTCATGTTCTCTACAACACTAACAAAAACCAAATCCTTCTTTATATCTTCAATCCATGTTTGTGTAAGCCTACCTCTAACCTACTGGTTCCCTTAACTATTATTGTATCGTTCTTCCTTACATGTGTATCTATTCTTCTGCTTGCACATGTCCAATCCAAAGTTGTGTGGTTGACTATTTGATTCCTTTTTTCCCCCTCATTCAGCTTTGTCAAGGGTCATGTTCTCTGGAACACTAACAAAAATTACTTCATTCTTTGCAGCTTCGATTCATGATCATTTAAGCCTACCTCTAGTCCTAGCGGCTCCTTTAACTATTATTTTATCACTCCTTGTGCATCTATTGTGTTGCTTGCACATGTCCAAACCACCTAAGACGATTTTTTCTTATCTTGTCCCAATTGGCGCCACCTCCAACTTTCCATGAATAAACTTATTTCTTATCCTATCTATTAATGTATTGTCTCTCATCCATCGTAGCATTCTCGTTTCAGCTAGGCTGATTTTTTGGACATGTTTTCTAATTCCCCAAAACTCCGATCCAAAAAGCATGCCTGGTTGTATAGCTGTCTTATAGAATTTTTCGTTTCAGCTTCAATGGTGTTTAAATAAATTGATATTTTTCTTCTATAGAGTCATTATCTTAGACTATGACTGGATTTTTATGACAGTTTAATTTGGACTAATGCTAACTAAACTAACCTATGTTCTTTTAACAGCAAGGCCATGAGGAGCTTGATCCTACCAGTCTGCGGGAACATGAGGAGTTCACCAAAGTAAAAAATATAGCTAAGATTGAACTTGGCAGATATGAGATTGATACATGGTACTTCTCCCCTTTCCCGCCAGAGTATAATGACTGTTTGAAGCTGTACTTTTGTGAGTTCTGTCTGAATTTTATGAAGCGTAAGGAACAGCTTCAGAGGCATATGGTGAGCTGCACCTGATTTTTATCAGTTTGATTTTATTTAGAAACTTAAAGTCCATTATCTGCATCTAGTACTTAACACAGTAGATGCTTAGTTGTTTATAATGTCAGTCTGATCATGTGGCATGGCACATACAATGGTTCCCGATTTCATTTTGTATTTTAAAATTAACTAACTATTACAATTTCGTGCAAAAATTCACATTGGAGATGACCATTTTTATTGATCCTAATAAACTTCTCACAAAAGTTACATGAAGAGCTTCGTTTTTTTAGTTTTATAACGTTCAGGGCATGGAAACATCTGAAGAGGTGGAGATGCATGTTTCAGTTATGATATAATTCATTGTTATGATCTGGATTAATGAAGCTCTAGTTGACTAGTTGTGACTTTTCTAATACAGTGCTGCTGGATTCTATTCATATCCTTTGATTGTGGAAGATTTTTGTCTTCTGAATACCATAGAGGACCTAGCTGCGATATAGTAGAATGAATATGTAGTCATGGGCCTATTCTGCATCTTGCTAGATTGCCTATTAAGGCTCTAGATACCTTAAAATGTTTATTGTTCATAGATCACAATTAAAATCTGGATGTTAGGAAATATTCAGTTAAGAGGAATGCAGTGTGAATAGAAAATGTGGAAGCTGGAAGTTTCACTAGAAACATTAGTTACTAGGATCTATGTTGTACTGGGCGCTAGGCGAGACGAGGCGACAATCCACCCGCCTTGCCTAGGCGCCCGCCTAGGACACGCTATTTTGCAGAGAAAACTGCAGCTATATGCAGTTATGTATAATTAGTATTACAATAAGCGATATGTTCAGTTCATATAAGAAGCAACAACAAAGCAATAAGAAACAACATCGTAGCAATTTAAAAGAATTCAAATAATGATTAATGAAAGCAAAACATCATATGTGTTTGAAGGGAAACTAGAATTGTAGAATAGTATATTTCTTCTCCTCATTTCATCATATGGCAAGGGTCATATATATAGGTATAAGGGGCAACCCAAGGGTCATGAGTTACATAATCCAAGGGTCATGAGTTACATGATCCCAAGGGTCATGTGTAACTCATGACATAATGGTGAATAGATAAGGGTTTCATAACACTCCCCCTTATTCATCCATTTCCTTGGATCCACTTATGAAATACTTCAGGATTCAATAAGCTAATGGGGTGGATACTGCTGGATCCAGAGTAAACTTAGTTTGCCTCATTAAAACCTTGGCTGTGGAAAACCCAGTGGGAAAAACCATCAGTCCTAAGGAAAAAGAGTACAATCCTATAGTTTTACTCCCCCTGATCTATACAAGCTTCAGGCTTGCAGGTCTTTTAGTTGCCTCATCCCTATTCCTCTTACAAGCTTTACAAAAGTACATCGTGGCAGTGTTTTGGTAAACAAATCTGCTAAGTTATTACAAGATTGAATTTGTTGTATTTTGACTTGTTCCTTTTCTTGAAGGTCGTGCGTCCAGAAGAATTTGGGTGATATGTGCTTCGTCTTGTCATTCTTTATGTATCCTTTCTGAAGTTGAGCTACGCATGCTGCATTATCTTCAAAAAGGGTAGTAGGCTCAAGTTCACCAGTCTTCAGGCCAGTAGATGCCAAAATGTGCTGAATGACGGAGCGAAGCGAAACACACTCCTTGCTTGTTTCATGGATTGCCAGGAGTTCAGAATGGTTGGATGAGATAGCCACACTGGTCTGTTTGACGGACCTCCAAGAGATAGCCGTACCACCGAAAGTAAACACAAATCCAGTTTGTGATTTCTCTGTGTGGGGATCTGATCTATAACCTGCATCTGAATAACCAAGTAAAGTGGAAGACCCACTATTCGGGTAATATAGTCCTAGGTCTATAGACCCTTGGAGGTAGCGCAAAAGATGCTTCACTCCATTCCAGTGGCGCTTTGTGGGCGCTGCACTGTATCTGGCTAATAAGTTAACTGAAAACGCTATATCAGGACGCGTACAGTTAGCCAGATAGAGTAGTGCCCCAATGGCACTTAGGTAAGGTACTTCAGGACCTAATGATTCCTCCCCCTCTTCCAGTGGACGGAAAGGGTCCTTCTTTACGTCCAATGATCGAACGACCATTGGTGTACTAAGGGGATGGCATTTATCCATGTGGAATTGTTTAAGTAATCTTCGTTTATATGTAGATTGGTGTAACAGGATACCACCCTTTAGGTGTTCGATCTGTAAGCCAAGACAATACTTTGTTTTGCCGAGGTCTTTCATTTCAAAAGTTGTCTTAAGGCTTTCAGATATCTCAGTGATCTCTGCAGGAGATCCGATAAGATTTAAGTCGTTGACATAAACGACGACTATAACAAATCCTGTTTCCGATCTTTTTATAAAGATACACGGGCAGACTTTATCATTAGTAAATCCTTGCGTAGCAAGAAACTCACTTAGTCTGTTATACCACATTTTTCCTGATTGTTTAAGACCGTACAATGATCTTTGTAACCTTACAGAATAGGTGTCCCGAGGTCTATCTGTTTTCTCTGGTGAAATTTTATATCCTTCAGGGAGTTTCATATAGATATCTTTATCTATATTGCCATAAAGATATGCAGTCACAACGTCCATGAGCTGCATTTATAGGCTTTTCAGAGAAGAGAGGCTGATCAGGAATCTGAAGGTATTCCCATCCATGACCGGAGAATATGTTTCTTCATAATCTATTTCCGATTTCTGGGAAAAACCTTGTGCTACAAGGCGTGCTTTGTAGCGCACAACTATGTTGTGTTCATTTCTTTTTCTTGTGAAGATCCATTTATATCCCACAGGTTTTACACCTTCAGGTGTTTGGACTACTGGTCCAAAGACTTCGCGTTTCAAGAGTGAGTCCAGCTCTACTCCTATTGCCTCGTTCCACTTTGGCCAATCGCCTCTGCGTTTACATTCCGCTAGAGACCGTGGATCGATGTCATCGTCATTTTCAGTGACGTGAACGGCAATATTGAACGTAAAATCGTCGTCGACGACTGTGCTTTTTCTGTTCAGTACCTCTCCAGTACGTACATAATTTAATGATATTTCTTCTGTTTGTTCCTCTTCAGGGAAAACTAGGAGGGGAGAGGTAGCTGATCTGAGCTCAGCATCCTGTGTTGGGATCTTCTTAATTTCTCCAGGATTTTTTCTTTTAGGAGGGACTTTGTCTCTCGAACCTGGTGGGCGTCCTCTTTTTAATTGAGGTATTGCCATTTCTGCTGCCGGCGGATTGCATCCATCTTTGGGAATGTCAATCCTAGCTGGCGTGTTGGCAGCAGGGACGTGTGATCTGACAATCTTCTGGTTGTCAGTAAATGTATCCGGAAGTAGATGTACAGTGTTCTGAAGATGTAATATCTTCATGATCTCATCTTCACATTGACTTGTACGCGGATCAAAATGAGACAAAGTTTTTGTGTTCCAAGAAATTGTCTTAGAAGCTTCTGGCTTCTTAGACTGTGTGCCCAGTTTAGGAAATAATCCTTCATCAAACTCACAGTCATCAAGACGTGCCTTAAATACGTCACCCGTCAGGGGTTCTAGGTATCTAATTATAGAGGGTGAGTCAAACCCAACATAGATACCTAATCGACGTTGTGGACCCATTTTGGTCCTCTGTGGGGGAGCAATGGAGACGTAAACAGCACAACCAAAAACTCTCAAATGTGAGATATTTGGAGGTGAACCATAAGCGAGCTGCATCGGAGATAGAATATGACCTCCAGAAGGCCGTATTCTAATAAGTGATGCGGCATGCAATATAGCATGACCCCAAGCTTCCACAGTCAACTGTGACTGCATCAACAATGGACGAGCAATCCATTGTAATCTCTTAATAAGAGATTCTGCTAACCCGTTCTGGGTGTGAACATGAGCTACAGGATGTTCAACTTCGATGCCAGTTGCTTGGCAATAGTCTTGAAAAACCTGTGAAGTAAATTCACCCGCATTATCAAGTCTTAATATTTTGATATGATTATCGGGGAAATGAGCCCGCAACTTAATTATTTGTGCCAATAGCTTAGAAAAAGCTAAGTTGCGGGTGGACAAAAGGCACACATAAGACCATTTAGTAGATGCATCGATAAGTACCATAAAGTACCTAAATGGACCACTTGCGGGGTGAATAGGTCCGCAAATGTCTCCATGAATTCTCTCTAAGAAGCTAGGAGACTCTAGTCCTACTTTCAAAAGGGATGGTCTCGTTATAATTTTGCCTTGAAAACAAGGTAGACAGGAGTAATCATACTTCTGAAGAATCTCTAAGAAGCTAGGAGTAAAGGACCCTTTCCGTCTACTGGATTGGCTTATGATTCGTTTCATCATAGCTGATCCTGGGTGACCCAGTCTATTATGCCAAAGTTTAAATTTTGGCGATGAATGACACTTCTGGTGCACAATCATGTTAGCTTCTGTTGATTGAATATGAGTATGATAGAGACCCGACGGGAGTCCCTTGAATCGTTCTAAGATAGTTTTTGAACCATCTTTTAGACGAGTAACATACAGATATTCTGCCTCATTTATTTCATTTGTTTCTAAGTGATATCCGTTTAAACGAATGTCCTTGAAACTTATGAGGTTCCTACTTGATTTAGGAGAGAATAGTGCATCTTTTATTACTAGTCTTGTTTTATTTGGGAGCAATATAATTGCTTCACCAGATCCTTCTATTATGTTTGATAGTCCTGATATCGTAATAACAGGACCGTCATAATCATTTAAGCTATAAAAATAGCTTTTTTCTCGAAGGATTGTGTGCGTCGAGGCACTGTCCACAAGGCATTCACACTTCATCTATAGATCTATGAAAAAACAACAACAAACAATCGTAATTAAAACAACGGTTTTGAAATACAATTTTTGTTTAAAAAAAATTTCTCTTATATCGATAGACGGGCCGATATAGAGAGGTCAATAATTTGCTTGCAAAAATGCATAATTATAAATACAATTTGAGCAAAAAAAATAATATTCGATCAACCCCTTTCAGTAGCTCTACGTGAATATGACCAGGCGGAAAAATGAGGGAGGAGGGTCACCGGAGACCTCTTAAGAACCAAGCCTCAAGTTCTTTCTGACATCATACCCAAATAGGTGAGCCTATTCGGAGAGACTTCGTAAAATTTTCTTTGTCAAATGTAAGAAAAAATATCATTTTTCAAGAAATTTAAAAGAGAAGCATAATATGAAAATGCGGCAACAAGTTTTTAAAAGCATGAAATAAGATAGTGGCTCTAGTCGAGTAGGTCGTCGTTCTCGAAGTCTTCCGCCGAGAACTGAGTAGACGGCTGCTTTTCTACCAGATTTGTTTCAACTTGAGACTTCTGGCTCGCTTGATACAGATTTTGTAGATGTCGCGGGGTGCGACAGTTTCTGGACCAGTGTCCAGTCATGCCACATTTGTGGCATTTGTCCTCCCAATTTTTTTTGGGAATGGACATCAGTTCTGTGGTCTTCTTCCATTTTTTCTTTGCCCCACTTTTGCTGCTCTGGGGATAAAAGTTGTTCTGGGGTGGACTTCTGGCCGGCCTCTTATGGGCATTCCCCATGTTAGATCTGTCCTTATTTTTCTTCTGCTTCTTGGAAGAAAAATGAGCTTCTGGGAGAGGAGCTGAGCCTGCAGGGCGTAGGTTATGAGTGGCCAAGAGAAGTTCTCTGTTTTGCTCTGCCATCATCAGGGTGGAGTGCAATTCAGAGTACTTTGTGAACTTTCTTTGTGAACTTTCGTTCACGGTACTGTTGCATGAGGATTGCGTCCTTCTCGTGGAAGGATGTATAAGTTTTTTCCAACATGCGATACTCCGAGACTTCTTCACCACACAACTTCAGGCGTGAGGTGATATTATGGAGAGCTGAGTTGTACTCAGCTACGGACTTAAAGTCCTGAAGTCGAAGGTTTTCCCACTCATACCTTGCACGTGGGAGGATTACATCTTTTTGATGTTTATAGCGGTCCTCCAGTGCAGTCCACAATTCCTTTGGGTCTTCTACAGTGAGGTATTCGGCCTTCAGGGTCCGATCAATGTGTCTCCTGATGTAGATAATGGCTTTCGCCTTATCTATATCAGAGACTTTCACTGTAGAAACAACCACATCAGTGTCTGCTGTATTTTCCGTACCAGTGGCCGGAGCCGATGGAAGAGGAGTTGAAATTGTGGCTAATAAGCCCTGGGCACGTAAGTGGAACTTCAGGTCCACGTGCCAGCTCAAATAATTTTTTCCAGCAGCATCTAGTACTTCGAAATCGATACTCGCTATTTTGGCCATTTTATCTATCATGTGAAAAACATGCATAAATTAAAATTAAATATTTATGCATAATCATAAATGTTACAGAGCTCATAAAAAATACCACGGTGCTTAATAAAACAGTTCAGTCCATAAGCTAATATGCAATCTGTCAATATTACAGGTTTTTTTTTTGGCAAAAGGTGCAACTTGATCAAATTAAGATCAAGCACAATTTATTTTGTCAAACCAGCATGTACCAATACATTCAGTTAGATGCGGCAGTTTGTAGTCCTTGAAACCAAAAAAAAAAAATTCGATGTTTACAAAAGTAATGACCATTCCATTAAAAATAGGAGAGACCAATTGCATTAGTACGTATCTCTCGTTTGACTGAGGAAGATAAAATATATGTGCACTTAATCCTTGTATAATCTTAGCCAGAAAATTTGTGTATTTCTAAATGTTACAATTGATTTCCTTTAGGAAAGCAAACCGAAACACTAAAAGACATACAATATGAGAAGAGTTTCATTACTTCCCATTATGCATATTAAAATAAAGAATATTGATTTTGAAAAAAGAAGGAATTCACACCATTTCGGAACTGAGGTTCTGTAAAATACAGATTAGCATCAAACATTTCCATCTAAAATAAAACTTATGTACTAAAGTAATGTTTTCATCTACGGACAAATGAAAAACTGGTAGTCCATGAGTTGATGCCACTCAACAAGTATGATCCATATTGAATGTACAGAATACATGATGCATATGTAGCTCTTTGGTTCTATGTAAGATTTGCCTATCTGTTTAAAGGCAAATTAGATACTAACAGAAGCAACTATTTTGTTTCTAAGAAGCAAGAACAAAACCAATAATTTGTTTTAAGAAGTGTTACCAGCCTCTGGTCGGATCGACTAGGGAAAAAGGAAGGATAACGTCAAGATCTGGACGTCGATTCTCCTTGTTTCAGCAATCGTGCTGATAACGTGTTTGAAGGGAAACTAGAATTGTAGAATAGTATATTTCTTCTCCTCATTTCATCATATGGCAAGGGCCATATATATATAGGTATAAGGGGCAACCCAAGGGTCATGAGTTACATAACCCAAGGGTCATGAGTTACATGATCCCAAGGGTCATGTGTAACTCATGACATAATGGTGAATAGATAAGGGTTTCATAACAATATGCAATATAATAAGCATTAACCATTAAGCAATATAATAAGCCTAAAGTAAGCATTACACAATATATTAAGCAATAACCAATATTCAATGTCAAGTAATAATAAGTTGATAAGTAATATACATTTAATAGCCGTCTAGGCGTCCACCGCCTAACATTGTATTTTCTTCTCCAGGTTGAGGCGGGCTCCCCTCAACCTGTACCTAGGCTGCCTACGCGTCACCGGTAACAACATAGACTAGGATGGCGTTTTTAGAGTTCTGTTTACATATTGTAGTGATATAATCATATAATTTTTTTTTGTTGCTTTTATAAAGCTCTAGATGTGTCCTTTCTAGTACGATGTAGTTGTGGTACTGTGTTGCGTCATTGAATCTCACAGTTTTTGCCCTAGAATGATTTATTAAGTGAATACCAAGTTGCGATGTATAGGATATTAGTATTAGTCTATAGTTTGCAGTATCGGCCGATAACGATACGGTTTAGCATGTCCCGATCCGATACCGACTGATACCCGATACTGACCGATACCAACATTGGTGGTCTTTTTTCCGATCAATTCGACAAAGAATATTGAACTAAAAAGTCCAATCAATAGGGGTGTAAAAGCATAATAAGGTTGTAAAAGAAGAAAACTTATCTATCACATGTAAACCAATTGGCAAGGATGACTACTATTTCGTTCAATTTCAAGACTACTAAGAAACAACACTAGAAATACTTAAAATTATGCCTAAATATATAAAATATATTTTCTAAAATGTTAATAATTTATTAATAATTATTTGCTTTCCGATACCAAAAAATCTGATACTCCGATCCCAAACCGCTGATGTTGCCGATACCGACGATCTCGATACTCATAGAAATGGTCCAATACCGATTCCGATACCGATAATGCGAAGTCATGGGCTTATTAGCTACCTCTTGAGTACTTCCAAATCCTTGGTTTATTATTCTTAACTCATAGTTAACCTAGGTACTAGATTGAATATTTTGTTATAGTGTGCATGTAAACAAATTTAATCTCTCTCAGCTCTTGAAAATACCTATCCTGTACTATCATCCACTGGATGCGATGTGGACCTTCATGCTGGTTAAAGAAGCTCTGATAAGCTGATACCACCAAGCTGGAATTAAAGGAACCTGTCGACAGGGGGAAGATATTAGGCGAGAAACCTCCGGAAAGTCTATTGACAGAGTCTGGGTGGACTCCAGCAACTGTCTTGGCTCTAAATACTATCCATGTTATATTGACAAGAGAATACATAGGGACTTCTCTAAAAAGAAAACAATAATACCTTGTCACTGATCTGCTTTGGATTTGATAGTTTCTTCCTTATAGAGTTACCTCATCCCCAAATTGGATAAGTAAAAAAGAGTAATAAAAACCCTTCTCATACAGGAAAACAATACTCCAAGTTGTAGAGTAGCTTGTTCTGATATTGCCTTGTATGCTTACAAGTTGTATTTATTCTTAACAAGGTAACTGCATACCCCAGCTTGTCAATTCAGGTACATGTTCTGTCGAAATCCTGATATACTTCTGTTCCCCTTTTGGCTGGTTTGAGATTCTCTGATAATGTGGCAGCATTACTGATTGGCAGCTACAAGTAATTGTTTACCCCGAATTGTGGGTGATTTAGTCTGCTGATGGATTGGAGACAAGTAGAAAGTATTTTCTTTGTACAAAAATATAAAATCCCCTGGAGAAGTTTATGAGAAGAAAGAAGCTTTAAATAACTTTTTATAATTTGTGGTAGATGAGTTTTCACATTTCATGTAGATTTTGTCGACAATTTTTTTCACTTTTCTTTTTAATTGTTGCTATACTTTGTCAACAAACTGTATTACAGAAATTCTTTAGTTGATTCCCTCTTCAATCTGAGCAGCTTTAAGTATAATGTTTTTTTGTTGAAGAAACATATTATTGAACAACAAAATGTTGGTTGGTTGGGTCATGTCAGCGTTCTGGTAGCAGGTGGCTTGGGTTGCATAAGTAGAGCACCTTTGTAGAAGGATTCTGTAGCATAGGATTATAAAACTCAGCCTATGCGCTTTTCTGCGAGCACTGCGTGAAGTGATAGCATAGTGCTTGATGGGGAATCTTAATTTCTTACAATTATGAGCAAGGCCTATTTTGCAGTTAGCTATGTGTCACTCTATCTCGAGAGCCATAGGCTTCTTCATAAGAGCCTCTAAAATGTCTAATATGAATTATGAAAATAAATGTTATCTTTTCTCTGCTGCAACAAAACTCTTTTTGTTAGAATGTTTCCTATACTCTTAGAGCTTGAAATTGGTCGAGTATTTTCACCTTTCCATTTCAGAAATTTAGGATACCTTGGTTGCATGGATGATAAGACAATATGGTGACACGCTAATGGAAAAACTAGGATATGATACGGGTGTATATATATATATATATATATATATATATATATATATATATATATATATATATAGTTTATTTGACTAAAATAGAAACGTAAGCTAATAAATGAGAGGTTTAAAGATGTGAATTTAATTTTGTACGAGTACAATGAAAATGGAGACATGAGAGGAAAATGGAGATTAAAAAGACAGAACTACGATAAAAATGCATTTGTGCTTCATATGTTTCAAGCATTGTTTCATCTTATTGCATTATTATGTTTTTATTTTACTTCAACTTGTAATATTCCGTACATATAGTAAGTATTGTCTTAGAATCTAGGAGAAACGAGGAAACTGTCCGATGCTTATCCTTGAGATGTATGAAGTATCATATGATCATAGTATCTGATGCAAGCGTATATGGGCATGTCACCTGCATTGAAGTGACCATGCAACATAGGATTTTAATTTCAAAATTGAAATATCTTGCTATTCGGTGTTGACCAGTTTCTTGTACTCTTTCCTTTCCAACATAAAGTGTCATTCAAATAGTGGTTAGGGTCTTTCATTGTTATCTTATTTACCATGCAGAGAAAATGTGACCTTAAGCATCCCCCAGGTGATGAGATATACCGCAATGGCACACTCTCAATGTTTGAGGTAAGTTTCTCTTCTTCGTACTTTCTGCACTATTCTTTAAAACTCAATGTTGTTCAGTTTCTATCTTTTCTACTTTGAGAGAGATTATTGGTAGGAGGTAGTTTATATTCCTTACCACATCATATCTGGACTGGTGCTTCTTTTAAACAAGTTTGCTCAGCAGTCAGCATAATAATTTTAAGGAAATGTTTACCAAAGGTTATTCGACTCTATAAATAAAGTATCATCTGCACTACTTGTTAAAACTACTGCATCTTGTTCTGCGTTCGTCAGTCCATGATTGCTTTGTTTTGGCCCTAGTCTTATCAGTTTCTTCCACTGATATCCCATGATGTGTATCCGTCTCCCTTCTAGTATGAACAAACTGTTGCAAACAATGGTTACTTAATTTAACTAAATTACTTTCCTATGGATATACTCTTATTCTATCTTTAATTGTATCTCCGTGCATCCATCTGAATGAACTCATTTCAGATAAGCTCAATGTTCCATGTTTCTGGATTACAGAGCTGATCATCTGGTATTCCTTCAAAATTTTCAATTGTATGTTCAGGGTTCACATGACACTCTTGAAACACTTCTCCACTTGAACTTTTGTGCATTAATTTTGCTATCAACACCCTCCTTGATGTATATCTTTGTCAAAAGTATCTTGTAACAACTTCACATCACACAGCTTTGATGCTTGCTTCAGTTACATTATGGTTTGGTTTGATCATGCTGTACTTTTGTAGTCATACTGTTGCTCTTGCTCTCTAAATTGTGATGACAGTTATCCTGACAGAAACATGTGCAACAGGTTGATGGCAAGAAGAACAAGGTTTACGGGCAGAATCTTTGCTATTTGGCGAAATTATTCCTTGATCACAAGACACTTTACTATGATGTGGATTTGTTTTTATTTTACATTCTTTGTGAATGTGATGATCGGGGATGCCACATGGTTGGCTATTTCTCTAAGGTAATTGCATATTTGGAATTGTTTTTATGTACTTGGCAATTTCAAGTCTTCTGTCTTATCTAACCTGTTATTATCCATCCCCAAGCCAATGTTGTTGCATCAATATATATATATATATATATATATATATATATATATATATATATATATATATATATGTGAACTATTATCAATTAAAGTTGATTTAGCTAGAAGTTTTTATTAGGGCTAATTAGAGTTTAGACCTTGGATTTTATACCAGCTTAAGAGTTTAAGCCCCGACTTGTCCAGTTAGAAAGTTTAGACCCTGGACTTTTATTATTTGTTTCAATTTTCCCATTATACCTCCCCCCCATGCCTAACAATGAAACCTTCGTATATAGACTAGGGATGGTATAATGGAAAAATTGAAACAAATAATAAAAAGTTCAGGGTCTAAACTTTCTAATCTTTCTAATTGGACAAGTCAGGGCTTAAACTGTAAGCTGATATAAGATCCAGGGTCTAAACTCTAAGTAGCCCTTTTTATTATATATAATTTTCTTGGCATATTATAGTTTTGTTAGAAATAAGTTTGAAAGCTTCCAAAGGATATTACATGCAATAACTAACTTGATATAAGCATCAAATTTGTACAATGTGTAGTCTATGATGCATGGACACGCTTTCTATTTTTCACTGTTATGCAGGAAAAACACTCAGAGGAGTCCTATAACTTGGCTTGCATTCTCACGCTTCCTCCATACCAAAGAAAAGGCTATGGGAAATTTCTAATTGCATTCTGTAAGCATATAATGCCCTTTAGATGACTCTTGTTTTGTATGGATAACTATTTTCGTTTACTTTGAGGTACGTTGTTTGGTTACATATGCATTTGTATGTATTTTCTATTTGTTTTTATTTAGGATATTTTGGAACATTACTCTGTATACTCTATGTTTTGTGTATTTTGTATTCCGTAGTGTTATTCATGTTCACGTTTTGGTTTAATGTGTCATAGAGATGAATGCAATTCCCTATAGAAACTTCCGTCATCTTACCTCTTCCTCTAGATTCTGTACAGTCTGTAGGAACTTAGAGGTTGATCCTTGATGGCATGAACTTAAACTGCATAGCCAAAAGATAGTTCAAGCTACCTTCAAACCGACTATCTAGGTTTTTAGCTAGGAATTTGGCACCGTACTAGAGGGTTGACGACTGGTTATAAAACTTTGTCAATTCCTATGGAACTTTCTTGTGCTCCATAGCAGATCCCATTTTTTGATGGGCTTGGATGATGATGATGATACTACTTTGTACTCTTCAATTTTCTGTTGGTTAAGTTCATATACATGGTACGTCTTATATCTTTCTCGAAACGACTATATATTTCTAATTTGAATTTTTTTTTGATTGTAGTTTCTACTTATGAATTGGAGGCCATGATAGCACTAGCAACAACATATACAATACAAATACGAAGTAAAGATTTAGGTAACATTAAGTGTACCATGAACGATGACCAAAGGTATAAGAGAGAGTGATATTAAGGAGAGATAGATGAGTTATTTTCACAAGCTATTTAATGAGATGAACCTTGAATAGCTTAGTTTAGATTCAGAGTTTGCCCAAGATGAGTCATATTGCTATTGTCGTAAAATTAGAATTTTGAAGCTGAGGATGTATTAAAGAATATAAAATAGGAAAGCGGTAGGACCTAATTATATTTCTATTGAAATTTGAAAGTGTTTAAGGGAGAAAAGATTGGTGTGGCTTACTGAATTATTCAATAAATCTTAAGGACTTGACTAAGAAGATGTCGGATAAATGAAAAAAACAATATTAAAGTACCCATATATAAGAACAAGAGAGAGATACAAAGTTGTATCAACTATTGAGGAATTAAGTTATACGATGAAACAATGACAAAGACTAATTGAGTAAAGCTTAAGAAAACAGACTAGAATTTAAGAGAATTAGTTTGGTTTTGCCGGAAAGATCTATTATGGAAGCCATTTATTTACTAAGAAGATTAATATAAAGATTTACAGAAAAAAGAGATTTATCTAAGATTTTATTGACTTAGAGGAAGCTTATGATCAAGTTCCAGGAATATAATGTGGTAAACTTTGAAGAAGAAACAAGTTTCTAGTAATATTGAGATTATTAAGTATATATATAAGTTACGACGACCGTGCAAACTATAGGAGGAGATAGTAACCCGTTCCCTATTACCATTGGCTTACATCAAGGATAAACGTCCATTCCCTACCTTTTTGTGATAGTTACAAATGAAATTATTAGGCATATCTAGGAGGAGGTTCTATAGTGTATGATATTTGTTGGTAATATTTTATTGGTTGATGAAAGAAGGTTTATGTGCTAAAATTGAAGTGTGAAGAGAGACTTTGGAATCTAAGGTACTTAAGGATGAGTAGAACGGAGATATAGTATGAAATTTAATTTTAATCCGAAATTAAAGAGAAATGAGAGGGGGGTTCATATAGATGAACAAGCTATGTTACACGAGTAAGGGTACAAAAAATAGGATACATGTATGGCACGTATACGACAATATATACATATACACTCACACACACACACTGTTGCTGCAGTTTTTCATTTTCTTGTCAATCAGAGATGGAGAGGTTTAGGTTTAAAAGTCTGGTCGAGTTATGTTGAAAGTTTGGATAAGGGCATGTCTAAAAATACTTGTTAACTAGCCAGCTTTGAGCGACACTCCCTTGTTCGGGATGAGACTCAAATGTCTAAGGAAAAATACAACTCACTTTAAGATTGAGCTTATTCAACTCTCTTCAATATATTCATGAGCTATTGTCACGAGCGGCTCTTTTTAATTAGAAAGCTTGATGAACTTGAATAATTGTAGGTATCTAACGACCCACTTCTTAAGGCTCGAGCTCGTGCTCTCTCTCGAGCTCAAAAATCTGTGCTCAGGAGTTCTTTAGCGAGCCAAGCTTGAGCAGGCTCATGACATCTTGGTTCATTAACACTCCTAACTTGGGCCAAATCCAGACTATTTTTTTTTGCTCATAAACAACTTGGTTCATTAACACCCGTGTTGCGTCGGATCCAGACTATTTTTTCCTTTGGTTTCACTGCTAAACTAAGTCCAACTTGTGTTCATAACATATTTTGTCGTATCCGACCATATCCTTGTCGTATTCGTCTGTGTCCTTGTTGTATTCGATCTTATCCTAGTTGTATCCAACCGTATTCGTGTCCAATACGTACTGGACATGGGTACACTTGCTGATTCAGCGTGTCCATACAACATAGTGAACAAGAGATACCTAAGATTGAGAACTTCCTATATTTAGGATCAATCATTCATCACAAAGATTGAGAATGATGTCATGTCATGCATAAAATTAAAACATGTTGCTTGAAATGGAGTTCTTCTGAAGTACTTTGTGATCGCAAGATACCTCCGAAGTTGAAAGAAAAATTCTACAAGACTTCTATAAGGACAAATTAAGAAACAATGTCTAGAAAGTTAGTGTAGCTGAAATAAATGTTGACTTAAACTGGATCGCAGTCAACCTAATCTTGATAATTAACAAGACAATATCTGTTATAATCCAACTTGACACATCAAGCTCCAAAACAGAACATCATCAGACATCATCGACGATTGCTTCGACAGTGCTGCTGTTACTTGTACTCTGAGTCTGTATTTTTACTTTTTATTGAGTTTAGGCTATTGTAAGTTGAGTCGCACTGAGTATCTCAAACCTAGACTTAATACCCAAAGCTCAACCAAACAAACTCCAAAACTTGCCAAGCCCACATAGCTCTTTTGAACTTTTTGTCCCCTATGAGACAGAGTTCGGGCCGAACTCTGTCCCACATAGAGTTCGGGCCGAACTTTGCCCCCTTAAAATTAGGAACTAATTTTTAGGACTTGCTAGCTGCTAGTTGTCCAACGGCTAAATATTTAAAATTTTGGGACAGAGTTCTGGCCGAACTCTGCCTCTCTGGACTAGTATATATAGGCCTTGATTTCTCTCATTTTTATTCATCCAATCTTCTCATCTTCTCCTCATATAGCCTATACATTCTAGAGCTTATTCTTCTCATCTAACTAGCCATGAAACTTTCCAAGCCCCAAGGTGCTCAGTGCGAGTCAACTAGAAGTTTGTGTGCAAGAGTTTCAAAAGAAGTCACTTGGACAATTCCATGTTTCGTCATCCGCGAATCTGTAAGAAGTTGGCGTGCTCTTCTGAGTAAAGGCACGTGGTTGTACGCTATTTCACAAATAGTGGATTTCAATCCTGAGCTAGAGTTCTCAGGCCTGGACTAGTCCTCCACGAGGGAAACCATGTTAAAACTGATGTGTCTGCGTATGCTTCTCTGATCTCTATTTATATTCCGCAATTATACTCTGTTTATTATTTCTGTTGGTTGGACTTGAATAGAGTTAAATTTTTAATTGGGTTTTTATCGACACATCCTCTATTCACCCTCCTCCAGAGTTACCTACACGTACTTCAATAAAATGCTAAGATGGATGAGTTGCAATACATTAAAGGATAAGATAAGAAATAAGTGTATACGTGGGAACTTAGATGTAACGACAATTGAGAACAAGATTAGAAAAAGTCGACTTAGGTGATTTAGACATGTGCACACAGATTCATAGATGCCCCCTTAAGGAGCGATAATATAGTAGTTAACTATGATGTATGAGACGTGGTGCTAGACGGGTTTGTGAGGTCTAAAATTAGAGGGACGGGGTGGGGTTAAGACGCTCTAAGGCCTTGCTGTTTGGTTCACGGGAAGGAAATGAATTCCCTTGTATTTTCCATGGAAATGGGAAAGTAGGATTCCCGTCACATTTCCTTTCCGTTGTTTGGTAAAACAAGGAAACTACCTAGGAAAGGAAAGCAAAATATAACAATGTTCCAATAATATCCTTACCTTTTAAAATAAAAATAATATTATAAAAATTACATTAATGGTAAAATAAGCAATGACACATGGTTACTTTTGTCATAACTTTTGTAATAATGTTGGGAATGAGGAGGGAAAATCAATCCCATGGGTCTTGAGTGGAGCCATGTTCCCACCAATTTTTTTCCCTTGTCAGGAAATTGATTCCCAAGTTTGTGGCTACCAAACAAAGGAAAGGAACAACTTTCCTTTCTTGGTTCCTTAAATCCGTGAACCAAACGAGGCCTAACAGTACCCTCCATAGTATACAATACCCTCCATATACATAATGTAAATTGTGTCTTTCATGCCAACAACTCAAATTAATTAATAAAACTAAATCTTAGCATTTCATAGTCTCAGTATTCAATGTATGTTACTAAATGCTAGAAGTAAAACTAAATTAATAAGTAGTGTCATAGATCAATAAAATAGAAAAAGAACAAAAAAGATTGATATACTTTTGAGTCTTTGACTTGTTAAACTTGATGGTTTGTTATGTTGAAGATGAAGAGAGATGAACTTGATGAAGCATGGGATGATGGAGAAGGAGATGATAGGGAAGGAAGTCCAATAATTGGTTGTTTGGGTTGCTAAATATTCTTTGGTGATTTTTTTTTTTTTGTTACTTGTAACTTGTAATTAAGTTTTAATTTACACACACAAAATTTATTTACATAAGTCCATGGCCATTGGATTATTAAAATTTTGAGTATTTAGCATATTACATAATTATACTCGAGTCCCTGGCCCCATCCATTTATAATTTCTTATTAACAACTAACAAGCATAACTGATTTTAAACAAAAACGCCCAGCCTAGTTACACTTGGGCCTGAGCGGATCTTCCAGGCGCCCAAAGGAGTTTTGGGGCCCCAAAACACAGGGTGTGACGCCTATAAAAACTGTTGGGGTGCTGTCGGGATGCCAAAAAGCCGGCGTCCTGAACAACATAGGTAGTAAATGGAGCACTAGGACTAGAGGTAGGCGTAGACTAACATGGTTTGATGTGTTGAAAGATTAGCAGTAGAGAGAACACGCCCTTAACATGGCCAGAACACGAGCGGGACGTCCATAAGAAAATGTTGGGACGCCCAAAAGGCGGCACCGTGAACAACATAGGTAGTAAATGGAGGACTAGGACTAGAGGTAGGCCTAGAGTAACATGGTTTAAAGTGTTAAAGGAATGTTAGCGTTAGAGAGAACATACCCTTAACATGGTCGAATCAAATAGTCAAGACCCAAAATTGGGGGGATAACATGGCCGAACCAAAAAGAGGATAAATGCTATTCTGCTTTTTAAATTCTTTAACAAGCTATTTGTAAAAAAGAAAAAATATATTTGTATTTACCTTTTCCTTGAGAATCAAGTTTGAACTCTTCTAGAATCTTTATTTTTTGTAATTGTCTTAACATGTCTACAAATCCTACCAATTACTTCTAGAATCTTTTATTTTTCCTTGAGAATTAAGGAAGTGAATTTATAGTCGTAATTTCTCATGGACAGTATAAATGTTTACAAATTGGCTTTTGATGGATAAATGATAAGCACTTCTGATACCTACATAAGGGTATTTTTATTCAAAGTTGATTAAGTGATGAAAGCAATTAAACTAGCTTAAGTTGAATGAAGTGCTCATAAACACTCACTCCATTACTGGAAGTGGGATGTTCAGGCATTGTTTGAGGAGTTTGGGCTGAGAAATGGTATCTGTGCTAATGAGTTTAGTAGCGTGAAAGTAAAAAACCCACATTTCCTTATATGGTCTGTTGTAAACAAATTGACTTTTCTATCATTCTGAAATGCCCAGTGATCCTGCATTTCCCCAAGTAGGAATATGTTACAGGCAATAACTATTATCTTTCCAATCTATACCTTCTTTTCATATAATGGAAAATCTACTTATTTGTGCTTTATTGCAAGCAGCATATGAACTTTCTAAGAAAGAGGGCAAAGTGGGCACACCGGAGCGACCACTTTCAGATCTTGGACTGCTTAGCTACAGGGGATACTGGACTAGAGTCCTTGTTGAGATTCTTAAGAAGAAGCACAACAACACATCTCCATAAAGGTGCTTGCTTTTGATACTCGTCTTCTTAACTGCATGTATATTTAATATGGCTGCCTTGAACGCTGTACATCTGAGCATGATTAGCATCTAACTGAATGCCTGCTTTGGTGGGAGCATAGTTAGTTTTTGACAAACTGAGGTGCCATCACCAAGTCTAGATCGACTATAACCTAAACTCATGAAGTACCAAAACTTTATGAAGCATGGCTGGTGAAACACCCCATAATTGCAAGACACTTACCGTCTCAATGATCTGTGGCTTATTGCTTCATAGTGAAACCTTAAATTTCTACCCATTTTTTTGCTGACAATAGACAAGAAATTTACTTCCTGATCCTTGGCTAATGCGAAACATGTCTCCCTCAGGTAGATTAGAAATTGAGGTTACCTCTCTGAAGTTCACCGACAAGTACATTTATCCATACTGTACCTACCTTGTTGTCTATAATATGCATTTAGTTTGAACTAAAATTGTTTAGTTATACACAAAACCATCATCAATGGTTTTTTTGTTATATTATACTATACTATTCAAGCTATAAGCTAACTCCATATGTTCGACATCTACAGTTCTGGGGTCTCATGAGACGTGGATTACAAAACTACATATGTGCTCCTACATACAACAAAATACACATGCAATGAATAAAAGTTTAATTTGGAAAAACCTTGTCTTTTTTGTTCTTTTATACTAACAGGAAGTAAATAAAGTCCATTCCCTTAGGTAGATCGAATATAAAGGTTCCCTCGCTTAAATTCACCAACAAACTATATATATCCATCTTGTACTACCACCGATGTCTATTATATGCATGTAGCTTGAACTGAAAGCATGCTAGGTAACACTACCATAAGTGAACTGCTTTTGGTTCTATTAATCTATATTATGTGCAAGCTAAGCTACTTCGCCATTGTCTAATCTACAAGTTCTGGGCTCACAGAATCAAGTCTTGCATGGACTATTAAACTACATATCCGCTACTGCAAGATATAATGAAATGAATAAAAATAAGTAGATTAATTTTAGAAACAAGCAGCCTTTGGCGGTACAATGTGCATGATAGTTTGAAGCTTGTCATTTGAATAGATTTGTGAAAGACTTGGTGTTAGCAAGATATTTAGGCTGTTTCTTCTTCTTGGTTTGCAGGAACTTAGTGACATGACCGCGATAAAGACCGATGACGTCTTGAACACTCTACAGAGTTTGGACCTGATCCAGTACAGGAAGGGAGTTCATGCAATGTGCAGATACAAAGGTCCTGGATCGCCATCTGAAGGCTGCTGGACGAGGAGGTTTGGAGGTTGATGTCAGCAAGTTGATTTGGACTCCTTATAAAGAACAAAGTTAGGCACCATGACATACCATTTTAAGGCTGCATGCCGAGGTTTGGATTTGGGCGTTACTAAGTTGATTTGGGGCTTCTTCAGGAGAACAACATAGGCCCGGTAGTACAACCTAGTGTGATTTCAAGTCGCCGATTCTTTCTTGATCTCTTGAACTCTGTAAGTGGATAGACCATACTGATGCTGAAGTAATTAAAGTATACAGGTGCAGAAGTGTATGGGTGGGATTGTATGATAACTGATAAGCAGTCAATGGAATGAAAAGCATTCACAGCTGGGGCTGTCATTGTACATGTTGTAGGAGTCGAAATTGTTGGTAGTCCTCTCTCTTCGAGGCAATTAAGTCATAGTATAATTAGTATGAACTATAGATCAGTATGAAGTGAATCATTCAGAGACTTCAGCAAGTGGGATATGAGATATGAGCTTATGTGTGTCTAACATGTGATGTATAGTACAGTATTGTTTGTGTATATGCAGTGCATTGTTATGCGCAATGTTTATATTATTTTTGCAATGTTTGTCTATTGTTAAGTCATGCAGCACTAGATCCATATTATAACGGGGCCTGTAGAAATGCAGCTTTTCAACATATGAACTTGCACATTGATAAAAAAGTGTGGTGCTTGTTCTTCGCACATAATCCTGTAGATACACGCACTTGGTTTTTGTTGCCATGAGTTTTATTTAAATTTATGAAATGACTCTTGTGTTTACTGTTTGGAGTACCCAATCCACTCATAGCTGAAGTTCCTGAGTGGCCATCTGAATTTTCAAGTTTTAATACACTGCAACAATTTAAGTAGTGCACTAAACTCGTATAATTGGCCCTCTCTCCAAATCAGTCTTCAAGTTCAGGCCACGGTCAAGTGATTAGCACCAACCTTTGCCTGAAATCATAATGTTGATAATGTTTATATACAACTCATCAAAGAACAGCATCAACGAATATGGGAAATTTCAACTCCCTTTCAAATGTCTCTATTATACAGACGTGTACAATTCATAGCTGACACAGCCACCAGTAGATGCCACTTACTTATACATGAAAGGGACCAACAAGATTTACTACTACTCAAAACTCGACTCCCTCCCAAGAACTAAAAGAATGCGTGAGGTTAAGACTGAAATCCTGTTCCGAAAAACAAGTTGGGATACGAAAACGTCCGCTATTGCGTGTTTGAGCACATCGTGATCAGAAACCTCGGTCGATCTGTTCCCTGGTGTCTTCCTCCTCCTTTGTGACAAGCTCCATCTACGCTGGCTGCTGCTGCTGCGGTGGCTGCTCGCTCTGCAGTTTCTTCTGCAGAGGCAGCAGCCTGAGCAGCTGCCAGCCTGCCAACACACCCTGAAAGTCTATGTTGGCTTCAGTTTCATACTGGAAAGGGATGGAATAGGAGTGATCACTATGTTGAAATTATTCAATAATATGGACCACACATGTAAAATTAATTGTGTTGGGCTATCTAAATAATTAAGCCAAATTAAAGTGGTATATTTGAAAAATTGGCTTAAGGGTATAATGTCATGAAATTAATGTGTAGATGACGGAGATAAATCTAATTTGATGATGAGCCAAATTAGAAATGTCAAAACATATAAATATATGTATTCATTAGGGTTATGGTCCCCAACATATACGGCCACAAAGAGAAGGTTTTCTCTTTTTCTCTTCTGCATCCCCATCAACAGACAGAGAGGGACAAATGATTCAGATTCATCTTTGTCATTAAGGGTGTTGGAAGATCGAACCCCATAAAGAGATGTATGCTTCAAGATCTGTCAAGCCAAGATAGGATTCAGGTATGCTTCTGCAATTTAATTTATGTTCTTCATCTCATGAATCGACAGGCACAATAAATATTTAACACACTATGCTTCGAGTCGAATTACGAGTCAGATTACTATGCTTTGAAGGCGAATCAGGAGGTGGTGGAGCAGCAACAAACGGGATGAACTGGAATTGTTTGATTTCCTTAATAGGGATAGATGGCTCTGGATCTACTTCAGGTTCCTCGCTGATAGATTATCTGCAGTTGTTCGGAAAGAAACTTTCGGAACACCAGGGAGATCCGAAGGAACCAAAGCCAGTATTGGAGGCGCTACAGAGTCCTCTTGTTTTTCTTTTGGCAGTGGCAACGTAGAACCCTTCATTATGTGGTTTGGTCCATTCTGAAGAAAAACAAGTTTCACAGAATTGATGCAAAGAAGTACATTTCCAACAGAATAAACACCACAATATTAAATTTGTCTTACCAATAATCCTCATGAGGCTTGAGATACTCGGTTTCAGAGGCAGTAGGATCCCCCTCCTCTGCAATTTCCTTTAGGGTGTTTGGTATGCGGTATTTTTTTTTATTTTCGAAAAATTTTAGGATAGAAATCTATTACCATGTTTGTTTGGACTATAAAAATTTATTTCTGGGAATTAGAAATACCCGGATAAATATTTTATCATTTGTCATTTTTTTGTCACTTTTGTCGTTTCGTCTTTTTGTCATTTTGTTGTTTTCTTCCGTTTTTTTCGGTTTTGAAGTAGTTTTTTAATTATTTATTAGTTTTTTTTGGTCCTTTTTGTATTTTTTGTCGTTTTTTTGTTTTTTGTCATTTTTTTGTCGTTTTTCTTTTTTGTCATTTTTTTGTTTTTGTCAATTTTTGGTTTCAATTTTTTTTTTTGTTTTCTGTCATTTTTTTGTTTTTTTTGTCGCTTTTGTTGTTTTTGGTCTTTTTTTATCCTTTTTTGTTGTTTTTTGGTTGTCTTTTTTTTTCTTCCATTTTTATCGTTTTGGTCTTTTTTTTTTTCATTTTTATCGTTTTGGTGTTTTTTTTTTTTTTTTTCATTTTATCGTTTTGGTCTTTTTTTTGGCCTTTGTGTTTTTATTTTGTATTTTGGTCGGAATTGTTTTTTTGTTTTTGATTTTTTGTTTTTGATTTTTTCGTTTTAGGATTTTTTCTTTCATTTTACTTTTTTTTTTGGGAATATTTATATAGTCACCAAACATGGGAATGTAATTTTTCAGAAAATTTAATTACTTGAAATTAAATTTCCGGAAATATAGAATTTTCGGCTATATAGTATTCCGTATACCAAACACTATATAATTTTTCAGAGAATTTAATTACTTAGAAGCTTTAATTCTACTTCTACAGAAGGAGAACGTACAAAGCAGCTCAATTACTTTTGATGTCAGAAAATGAGAACTTCCTGGTGTAACTTGGCCGTTGACTCCGCAAGCTGGCACGAGTTCAGTGGCAGCTGTAACAAGAGAGCGCTTTTCTAGATTTTCTGTACCAATTCTGTCCCTTTTAAATAATCAGCAACTCTGATAATCATGAAAACTTACAAAATAAAAAATAATCAACAACTCAATACAGAAACAGAATTGGTACAAAAATTTTGGGACAACAGATCTGCTCCCCTGCAACAAACCCCCTTCCGTATTCTGCAGCAAATAGCATCTGAAACTACTGTAATTCTGGTTGGTCTGAACATCTTGGTGCTGCAAAATATATGCTAGAAATTGCTTCCTTAAGGTCTAGAGGACATATACTTGCACATTCTTGGGAAATATTATTATCTTAATCTAGCCTCATAAAGACCAAAGTCTGAAAGAATATACAACACTATAATAAGATTTATAATGTAAAAACAGGTATTTCTGATTAATATAAACTAGTATATATACACATACATTACACGTATTATTTGGAAAGAGCAAATAATAATATTATATTATATTAGAAAGACTAAAAGTCATCCACATTAATTATTCTAAACTTATTATTATATAAGCAAGGGTATTTTTTTTTAGAAAGTAGTAACTTTAAGTAGTCTTTTTAATTAGTAATTACCTAGTTACCCTATTAACTTTAAGTAGTCTTTTTAATTAGTAAATATAAATAAGGGTATTTTTGGAAAGAAAACTTTTACGTTGAAGTCCAACTTTTGACATTATATAGTAGTACAAATTATTATATTATTTTATACATGCATGTAAGACTATTTTGAAAGACCAAAAAACACCTCTCGTAATTACCTAGTTACCCCTATTAACTTAAGTAGTCTTTTCATAGTAAATATAAGCAATATATTTTTGGAAAGAAAACTTCCACGATGAAGTCCAACTTTTGTCATTATATAGTAGTATAGATTAGAGATTTCTACTTGTGTTTTATATCATGTTATCATCCATCCACAGTCATACAATTTTTGACATTACAAAGAAGGGGAAGGTTAAAATCAGCACTTGACTGTACAAAAGCAGTCATGTGAGAACACTAATGCCCACTATTCTATAATCAAATTTAGGTTTTAGGGGAAGGGCACTTCTTTCTCGAAGGGTTAGACCGAGTTTTTCCCAACAACAGGTTATCTAAGTCATTCTGAGGTGAACTCAATTGATTAACATGTCATTCTTGCCAATGCATGTCGACAGAGCCGGTCCTATAGTTCGTTGGGTCTAGGACGTAACGTGGAAACGAGGCCTTTTTTTCAACTAAATAATTTTTTTATAGCATTTTGACCGGTAAAATTATCAATTAAGCTATCATAGTCAAGTTTTTCTACCATATTATTTTTAATAGATATCATAGCTAAACCATTTAATCTTTTTTGTGACATAGTCGATCTTAAATAAGATTTTATTAATTTTAGTTTTGAAAAACTTCTTTCCGCAAACGCAACTGTAACAGATATAGTCAATAAAATTCTATATGCAATCCAAACATTAGAATAAGATATACGTTTTTTTATAAAGTTAAGTACTTCAATGGGACTACTTCTTCTGGTAAAGCATTTTGCAAGTATTTCAATTCTGGAAATAAATTATTTCCATCAAGATCAGAAACTTTATTATGTTTTAAACATTAGTAATTACCATATTAATCAATAAACAAATTAAAATTTAAAATAATTAAATTATAGTAATTTATCCAACAGAAATTTTCATCAAAAGTAAAGAATTTTACTAAATTTATAAAAAAAAGTAAGAAGCTTAGTGTATTTTTATTGAGGATAACGAAGCTACATTGCCAATGGCGTGCGGTGAAAGTTGGGAGGGGGCAGAAGGGATGCGCCAGGCCCCGTCGCGTGTGGTTAAGAGCGCGCCAGCGCCTTTGGCGCGCGCGGAGAGGAGGCGCCAGCGCCCATGGAGCACGGGTAGGGGCGTGGCAGTCTCCGTGGCGCGTGCGGCCAACTTTCTCCCAACACCTACTTTATTTTTGGCCAACGGATATTTTTTGAAACGTTTATATCCCAACGGCTACTTTTTTCAACGTCTCTTTTGTTTTTTCCTATTTATTGCTAAGTTTCACTCTCTCTCCACACAAACACATTACTTTCTCCATCTCTACACGAACACATTACTTTCTCCATCTCTCACAGAAGCACTTCTCTGAAGCTTGGAAGCTCCATCTCCTCACGGAAGCTAGTCTCTCCCTCTTACAAGCTCTCGCTCCTTGCAACGCGACTCTCTATTAGCTAAACATTCTCAAACTACTTCTTATTTCTCATGGATCATAATATTAAAATAGTATGCTCACATGGTGGCAGAGTAAGTGGATTATCTTACGAAGGAGGTGACACCCAATTTTTTACAACTTATCACCATATTACTTTAGAAAATTTACGCAATTTAATTTCAGCGCATTTTTCTATTAATTATCAATTTATTTTAAAGTCTGTTTGTGGTTCCACATGTTTATTGATAGATGGTGAAGAAGCATGGAATTTTATTCTTGAGATTAATTCGCAATCACCGTATATTAGTTTATATGTTACTCAAGTATCATCATTTGCTAATAGAACTAATGATGAATTTGTTTCTAATTATCAACATGTTAACATGGTGCTAGTTCTTCTTCTCAGACAATTACTCCCTTACTAGATGATGATGATGATGATGATGAGGACAATGAACATAGTGACGATTTAATTGAAAATACCGGTTACGAGATAGATGATGATGATATTGAAAATTCTAACACTCCTGAGTTATTTATAGGACAAACATTCGATAGTCGTTCAAAATTTAGAAGTTTTGTAAGTAGTTTAGCAATTCAACATAATTTTAGTTGTTCAGCTAGTGCTATGAATAATTCTCATGGAATTATATATACTTGTGATCAACATAATTGTAATTGGAGAGTATATGTCAAATCCATAGGAAAAGGACAAATAGTTAAAGTTAGTACACTAGAAAGTCGTCATTCTTGTATGTGTAGACTTACGTCATGACGTTATCGACAAGCTACCGCTGCATGGGTTAAGACAAAGATAGTTGATTTAATTAGAGATAATCAGTCCTACAGTGCGTTACAAATTATGAAATATATATTCAGGAAACATCGTATACATATTACATACTCTAAAGTATGGAGAGCCCGGGAGATGGCATTACGTGAAATAAATGGTAGTTATGTTGAGGCATATGCTGGCCTTGAGGAATATGGTTTTAGAATTATGGAGTCGAATCCAGGTAGTCGGTGTTTTCTTAAGACTTCCGAAAGCAACAAATTTGAGAGAATGTTTATTTGCTTCAAGGCGTGCATTGATAGATTTTTAAGGGGTTGTTTACCTATTATTAGCACTGATGCCACTTTTCTTTCATCCAAATATTAAGATATTTTATTTATTGCTTGTGCTCATGATCCTAATTATCAATTGTATCCTATTGCTTATGTTATTGCCGAAGGTGAAAATGCTGATTCTTGGTCTTGGTTTTTAAATGCTCTTAGAGTATCATTTGAAAGTTATTTTAATGGTTGGAGTAGAATTTTATTTATATCTGACAAGTAAAAAGGATTAATACATGCTATGCGAGATATTTTTCCAGAACCGCCTCATTTTTTTGCATTCAACATTTTAAGCAGAATATAAAGTCTATTGTGAAAGAAAAATTATTTCATCGATTGTTAGACTCGCTTGCTAGATCGTATAATCAAACAGATGCACAATATTTGTTCGAAATAATTAAAGCTGAGAACATGACGATGTACAATTGGCTTATTGGTACAAATGATAAAAATTGTCATTTTGCACATTGGATTACAGTATATGCTCCTTGTCCTAGATTATATATTAACACTTCTAATCTTGCTGAATGTTTTAACAATTGGATTAAGAGCTTACGTGATAAACCAATAACGACACTTCTCGATGGTATTAGAGCCAAAATTATAACACTTCATGACAAAAACAGAAATCACGCTAGGAATTTAGACACGAGTTATTGTCCAAAGATGTTAAAGACTATGACATCTATTACCAACGAGAGACATCAACTTCAAATATTACGAATTGATAGTTATTTGTTTGAAATATTAGACCGTGCATCGAGTATAACATATGTTGTACGGTTAGATGAAAGATCTTGTTCATGTTTAAGGTGGTATCATACTTACATACCATGTATACATGCATATTTTGCTTGGCAATATTGCAGTCACGATATTGAAAGTTATTATCCAATAATATTTTCTACTGACAGATTGAGAAGTGTGTACGAGCCACAGATGGAACCAATTCCAGCTCCTTACAACATTCAAGCTGCTTTGGTTAGGGGAGAAATTGGAGTTCCAGATTTCAGACGCAAAGCTGGAAGGTCGAAGAAAAACCGCATCAAACCACGTGAATTATCAACAAGAGTAGTGTAAGAAACTTTATTAACTGGATTGACAATTGTAGTGTAAGAAACTTTACTAAATTCATTAGTTACCCTCATTCCACTGCAACGTATCAAATTCTGCCCGGTATAGTAAAATATCTCTGTGTAAATTATGATGCGGGTCCACTACATTTGTGGCCCATCGCGTAGCAAGCGAAAAAGTTTCCAACATCACTTGGAATGCTGGTTACAGATCGACCAATAAAAAATGCTCGTAGCACCATACCTACAACAGAAATGATTCGATATTCAAGAAAATGTATATAATTGAAATCAATTTAGGTATTAATTTTCCATTACCTGAACCAGAGTCATGCACTCACACAATTTTTTTGAACCATTCGATCTAGCAAATTCCGTCAAGCTGGCATATAGATATACGAATGTAGCAGCTCCCTATGCATGACGAGTAGGTACTTTAAGATTATCTAAGAAAGATAATATTCGTACGTTTATTCTATTTCCCTGTCTGTCGGAAAATAACATTGCCCAACACAAACAGAGCAAATATGCTATAGTATAGCAAAGTATCTGCAAATTTTGAAACTAACATATTAAAATTAACTCGCTATTAAAATTAACAAATATTAGCCAAAATTAGCAAATAAATACGTACCCTGTAATCATCGATCGTGAATGGACCGTCGATAGTCTCATCTAAATCCATAAAGTTACCCCGAAGCCAAGTTATCATGACAAAACTCTTTCCTCCTAGGTCTGAAGGTGTCACGCCCCAGAACCAGAATACTAGTATGTGGGGACGAACAAGGCCAGCTACGTAATACCAAAGTACACCAGTACTCTGAAATCACGTATAAGCTGTCAAGACATGGGGGTTACTTCTACAAGCCAACAGTCGATCCTAGGTCAAGCATTCCTAGGTATCTCAATCATAGGCAATTATACAAAGTACAAGAAGTATGATCATCAGACATGCAATAGTAAAGCGTTCCAAACCATTTATACATGGATGATCAAAGCTAGTCATACCAAAATAGTAAACTAGCAAGAGTAATAGTCATATATGATAAGCTCCAGCTATAGTCTAGAATACACACATCATGTTTAGGCCCGTAGGCTAAATATCAAGAACCAAAACACGAGCTAAACACGTGCTCGGAGGCTAAACGCTACAAAGAATAATGTACATATCAAGTGGAGAATGAAACAAGAAACCCACTCAGGTACTCTGGTATCACGATCGCTACCCAAATTGTTGGGCGGGCCAAGTCATGTCCAGCCTACGCTTGAGATAAAGCGTAGTAAGCTGTTCTAAAAATAAACAATACAAGATCAAAGTGTGCTAACAGTTCTATTTGTCATATTGAGTTAAAACATCACAAACACAAAATCATCTAGTATATGAATATGTTCAAAATACATAGCCAAAATGTAAAACTGGATACAGGTCAGTAACAAAATACATAGTCTGAAACATGTCTGCTCTCAAAAGACTTGAGCAAATAAAATAACAAACTAGACGAGTTTTCCCGCATGTACATCCTCGTGGGGTAAAGCCTGATCCTTAAAGGTGACCCCATAATAGGAATCACATAGCAACTCCTCCTCGGTAAGTATACCTACAACGATATCCTGTCAGGACGGGAGCAAGTACTGATTCTACAAACTAAATATATGGAGCATGAAACAGAGATGTAATAACAGAAAATTATGGCATATCATAATCTACTATGTCAAGGATACATTTGTCATGGCGACAGATATACATGTAATGTTTAAAACTGGAGCAGGCACGTGATCGTCAATAGGTATAAAATGTACCGGTGTACAAGTCTACATGTAATAAATATACGTACGTACAAGTGTACAAGCATAGGTGTACATACGTACAGAAATGCGGGATAATAGCCTACGACAAGGTATGCATATAAAATACGACCTTGCTCGGTACATACGTACGGGAGAAGGGGGCATGATCACGTACTCAACTATCAGTTTCCCCATAAACCCAAGCTAAAACATGTGAGATATACGAGGGCAGTTTAAAAACATATGAAAAATACTAGAAGCAATATAAACATGTGAAGTTATGACTTGCAGTTCAAGAACAGTATTTTAATACGTTCATTCACAGTT